>JAQFXT010000059.1:0-110741 GCA_034683725.1 Strigamia crassipes
CGAGCAAACAACGGCGCACTGTGTCTGATGCCCACCACCGATAAGTGAAAACGTTCGAACTTGTTGCCCCTGGAAACGAAAACGCGTGGGCTGCCCCGCTACGCACGGCTCGAGCGCCTGGCTAGCCCAGTCTAGCCCCGCCGGGGATCCAACGGCAGATAACAGCCAATTGCACCAACAAAGTGCGAAAAAAGCGACTCGACTTCACTCATAATTCACCACACTGCAATCATCATAACTCTACCGCGTATGCCCACCGAAAACGTCAACCAACAAGGGGATGGAGGAAAAAATTCAATCCAACGTGAAATCTCAAATTTTGATCATTTTCGACTATAATTCATTCGCAAATAAACGAAGCAAAATTTCATTAAAAAAAATATACACCCCTCGTACTTAAAACAGCATCAATTTCAAACAACTTATCATCTGGTTTGTATTATTATTTCGCATTTGTTCTTTTATCGCTCGACAAAACACCATTATTACACAACGATTAAGCAAATCGGGATGCTTTTTCCCCTCATTAATTTTCTGTACAATTTGTGAAACACACGAAACCGTCTCTGAATATCCCCCTGTAATTACTTTTCCTTAATCTGCAATTATAAATTAACATCATCAATCCAGCGACTAAAACTTCAAATCAACTATAGACTCCCAATTTTTTAAAAACTCATCTCAATTCCACTCCCCTGAAAAAAGAAAAGAGAAAAAAAAAAGAAAAAAAAGATGATGATTCCGAACTACAAATCACCAGCCATTACCAGGCAAAAAGACTACAAGTCCTTATTAGGCGACTGTCGCGTTCAAAGTGAGTCTGCGTCTGCAGACGCGGATCTTCGGCAGATGAAGAGTTAGAGGACCCGTGGCGCGTGCCGGGACCAAAACGAAGAAGGGGGCACCTTCTATCCATCAGCTCAACAAGAAGAGGTGGCAAGTCGGAGGAAGGGGATCAATAGGGAGATGCAACGCGGCCGCCCCGCCGGCGTCACTTCACAAGCCTAATGGTTTCCCATCTAGCCAGAAGCGTTCGCCGGGTGCCATTTCCCGCGGCTTAGCTGCCAAAATTGACCTTATTTCATAATATTCGGGTGTGATCTCGGCCCGTCAGGCGTTGCACTACCGTTCTCTTCATTGCAAGAAAAACTCTGCACTTTAATGTAAACAATAGCGGCCTCGCTTTCAAAGAAAAGAAAATTGCAGCCGCACCCTCAGCGACGAGACCATTACCGAAGGGGCATAATGATGGCCGATAAATCTTCCCGCCGGACCCACGGATTGCAAGTTGGTGAAGAAAAGACACAAAGTCTATGAATAAATAGAGTTGCAACTCCATCTCGCGACTTAAACTGGATCAAAGTGCGATGAGTGCTTCAGATTTGATGTAAATGAATCAAGAGTCCCTCTTTGACCCCCGGTTGCACTGACTCAACAACCCTTTATCGACTCGTGCAAAAGCAAGGGGAGTGTTTGCAACGAGGGTTAATTTTAACAAACAAGAATCATCCAAAAAAAAAAAAAATTACTTTAGATAAACAAATAAAAAATGTCGCATAAAATTTTTATTTTTATTTTTTATTATTTTCTAAATAAAAATCCTTTAGTCAAAATTCCGCACTGCACGAATTCATCGACATGAGAGAGCGAGTAAAAATCTCCTAAGCCAACACAAATTTGACTGACACATTGATTTTTTTTCTTCCCCCACCCCCAACTCCACCCAAAAATAAAATCCATTTACATATAACTAATAAAAACGTATTAATTATACGTGAAACTTAACTTCCTCTATCTCTGACTACTAAAAGTTTCTTTTCTTTCCGTAGTGGACGCATTCCGGGCCGTTATCCGCACACTTTTGCTCCTCCATCACTCAGAGCAAAGAAAAGGGATAAAGAAAATCGGGTTGGCCGAGCGGGAAGAAAGAGAAGCCTTTTGATAAGCGATCAGCCTCGGTGCCGTACGGCTCAACTGCCATGACAAAGTGGTCAGAAAGGGAGGAGGAGTGCACAGTGTGTGGCTCGGCCATTCCACTTGAGAGCACGCATCCACAGCTTGGATTAGGACACGCACTTTAATCCCAGCCCTTATTCAGGAGCCCAACACACCCCTTGCCAACTGATCCTTGCCACTGAGGATTACAGCAGCGTGGAAAATAAATTTGGACCTCACTCTCAAGCAGAAAGCAACTCGTCTGCTTTCGACTCGATCAGGCGGCAGGGATTATCGGAAAGCAAAGAACCGACCAAAGAGGCCTCTCTTCTATATCCAGAAATAGATTTAAGCTTCATTTTTACTTGCCATTTCCAAACTCCATTTTTTTCCTTTCTTTTTCATTTTTTAGACCCGGGATTATGGATCCAAATCAAACCTAAGCTCGATTTCATTCGCCACTCGTCCATTTCTCCATCACAAAGAATCAATGATGGCACTTCGTGGCATGGAATACTCATCACCTGTACGTTTCTCTAACCCTCACACCCAAAATCCCCATAAACTTCCAACCCACGATATCTTTTATTTTCCACCAAAAAAAAAAAAATAATAATTGGAAATTGGAAAAATTTATAAAATCAATTGAATTTTTAAAAATTAGTATTTCCAATTTATTTCATAATTTAATTTTAATGAGCCTTTTTTTTTAGCCTTTAAAACAAAACCATTCTTGAAGTAGCATCATCACCAGCGTGTCTAGCAGATGATACTTTGCCGGGATCACCGCATTTCAAATGAACTCATTCTTCGTGAAACTTTTTTTAACGCACTATATTGCGGTCGTTTAAGCAGCATTTCGAGGTATTCACACAGGCACAAATCTCAATAGGCAAAGAAGAAAGAAGAATGGAGACTTGGCACAATGACGCAACCGGCTTAGAACTCATCTGGGTACAGTATAGGAAAAAGAAGAAAAAAAAAGGTTGGAGAGAGTGAGAGAGCGAGAGAGAGAGAGAAGAGAAGGGGGAGCCAGAAGAAGCAAATTTCCTCTTCTCTCATTTCTGCTGATTTCTCCCGCTCCACTTGACTCCACAATTATCTGAGCTGTGGGTCGAAAGAAATCTTCCCTTGTGCACAGACGACAAGTGACGGCGCGAGCTGCCAGGGAGGATTAACGGGCACTACCTGAGTGGGGTGGTGAGCAACGCCGCTCTCATCACTCTTGCTCAGCAGCCCCAATCGCTCGAATAATTGTTTCATTTGCGTTACCTAAGCTGTGCGGCTGCACCGTGCCACTTGGCACCTAAGCGCGCGCATTCGCCCCGCGTTTCTCTTATTCTTCTTCACACTCTCGAGACGCTTAACTCCCCATCCCACCTCCACCACGTTCTCCTCCCAGTGCCATCTCACTTCTCGTTGTGCCTAATAACGGCTCCAGTCTCACGGCCGTGACAAATTGGATGGCCTCACCTTTATCAATGCGAATTTGCCGCTGTTATAAAAGGAAACAATCCAAATTATAATCGACTGTTCGTTTCCAAAAACTTAAAAATAAAACGTAAAAACCGAATCCAAAAATCCTCTCACACGCAGAACGGTCTGCAATCTAAAAAACAATGACGAGTGGGTCAGTTTTATGACTAATAAACCGGAAAACAAGCAAAAAATGATTTATTTTCACTTAAAATAATCGGCGAGACACGCCAAGTAAGAGCCGAACAAACTCGCATCTTACTTAACACTTCTCGTTTTTGTCGCAGGCTATTGATGTTGTCGTGATTTTGTTGTGATTGCGCTGTGCTTTTGTGCAGGTGGGTTCGAGGCGGAAGGCGCGGTAATCGGAATGATGTGAGAAAGATTTGGAATCTTTTTCATATTGTTGGAACTTGGGATTCAGAAATCTCGCAACATCTCGAAAATCTTGCGAGATCTTGTAAAAACTCGCGAGATCTCGTAAAAACGTGCAAACTCTCGCAAAATATTTTGAAATCTTGCGACATTATAGCCAAATCCTGATATTCGGGATTCCATAATTATAAAGATTCGGCAGAAATTCGGAAAGATTCAAATTGCCTGTGAGAAAGATTCAGGCAATTGTCGCACCCAGGACCGTATTTAGTGTATACTCGTATTGGTCATGTTTTGACGCGTCATTAATCAATCTGAACATGTACAATTCCAATTCTCCACTTTTTAAGAGAAAACATTTCGGATTTTGCATTTGCACATCACCCAACAGGTAAATTCAATTCAACTTTTTCGCCAATCCTTCATTTCTGCATATCCATTTCACTAAAAACCCGCGTCATTAGTCGAAGAACTGAGTGGATCAGTCAAAAAAGCGTCAAAAAAGAAATCATTAAACTCCATAAGAAGATATCACCCCTTTCCTATACCCCGAAAAAAAAATCCAAACTTAAAAAAAAAGGACACATAAGCCAAAGAAAGATGCAAGGAAGCCAGCCACAAGCTTGACAAGGATCAAAGTGTAGGGGAATGCTAAAAAATGTTTATTTCTGCCTAATCTTAGTAAGGGAGGGCCGTGTAAAATCCCATCTGGCTCACGTTGGTTGCGCGTCTCTCCCAAATTGGCTGTTAGCTTTGCAGTATACAAGTGCAAGAAAAAGAAGAGACCCCTATTAAACACGGAAGAACAAAACCGCCACACTGGCTGCCAGCCAACCCAACCAACCAACCCAACTCTAGACCTCGGTCGTGTCTCCCTCCCTTACCCTTGTTATCGCGGGCTTTTTTCCTGCCCACCCCCAGCCCCTTCTCAAATCCATTGATTAAAACTTTGTTGATTTCTCGACTGTCTCAAAACACTCGTGGTCACAAGCGTCGTAATGAGTGTCCACCGTCAGTCGGCATTTCTCCCCCACCCGCTCCCTTTACGCCACTCGGGATTTACAAGTTTTCGACAAATTTTTGGCCAATTAGAGGTTTTAGTCCTTTAGGTATTAAAAAAAAACAACAAAATAAAAAATCCCTTCAAAAGCTTTAAATTTTTTTTTTTTTTACTTTTATAGGGGGAAATTTAAAACTAACCCTTTAGTCCCGAAGATACAGAAGAGCCACGAGCAACCAACCAAATAGACAAGGTCAGTGCACTGAAAATGCCGATCTCATCGAGAGAACACAACACCTGTGGTCAATCGACTAGCCACAGAGTCGAGATTTACTTCAACTAATTCGATCTTACATTTCGCCCGCTTTACTTGTCCTGGAAAAATCTGAAATTAATGACGCAACTCGTTTCGGTTTAATTCAATTTCCCTCTTTTCATTCTTCCCGTTTTTTTTTTGTTTTTTTTTTAATTTAATTTTATTTTTATATTATTTTTATTTATTTTTTTTTTGGTAGCCGATAAAAGGTAAACAGAGGGCGAGTGGTAAGCGGTAAAGTGTGTGCTAAAGGCAACAATTTGATAGTTGCTACTCCATGTCTCGAAAGTAATCAATAGACACTTGAGGCCGGGGAATGCGAAGCGATGGTGGTGACGGCGGTTGGTGGATACGCAACTGCCCTCGGAATCCTTGGCCTTGATCGGCACTAACCTTGTGATCAGCCAACTGTTTAAGGAAATACAAGCGAGACAAAAGGCGAGAAAACGAGTCAGGAAATGTATCCAAATGGCCAACAAAGTGGAAAAAACAAGTTAGAATAAACAAAATGAAATAACTTACATAACAACAAAAAATATTTAAAAAATATTCATCACCTAAAATTTGCGTGTTTTTCTAAGAAAAATCAAATTCATTCAATTTACACTTTAAAAAAAAAAAAAACCGAAACATACACCAAAGGAAGAGATTTAAGACTGAAAAAGGGAATAAAATGGTTAAATCTGAGTTAAACTCGTGCAATCTGGTCCTTCCCATGACCTCCATTTCAAGTTGCAAATGTCGTTCTTTATACAACTGTCTGTTGGATGTCAGTGCGTGTCTCATATTCTTTCTCTTTTATGTGTATGTGTGCGCCTGTAGTGCAGCGCAGCTCTTGTTAAATTTAATCGGCTGAAATCTGCTTAAACCGTGATCCGTTCCGATGGGATTAAAATTTCCCCCTCCGTCTATCATCTTTCGGCTTCGGATCCTTGACAAAGAAAAAAGGGCGTTTCCATCACAGATGGATTGAACATCACCACAAGCATAAGGGCTAATTTCAAAGAGAGACACTTAAAAAAAATTGATAATTTAAAGAGATTTGGAGAAGGAAAAGAAAAAAAAAGAAAAAAAAAACCTAGTCCGAGGGATTAAGCTTATAACAAATTTATAAACTTGGAAAAATAAATAACAAACAGTCGAGTGAAAAATAATTATTCAAAATGGCCACTTCCAACTCTAAAAACAAATGTTTTATCTTTATAGCGAATTGTTACGGCAGTTGTGAACTGCATTTTTTAACTTTATTGTTTCAACTTTTAAGCGTAAATTTGAGAGCGATAAGACTCTGAATAAAAAAGTTTATTTAAATAACAAATTTTTGCCCCCTTGCTATTCTAGCATAAACCGTGAGTTGGCTTTCCTGCCTCGAGAAGGAAGATTGCAATTCAAAACAGCACAACTTTACCACTAATGTAGCATCAAAATCCTTTGAAAATTGAATTTAAAAGTGTAAATAATCAAAATTAGAATAAACCACCGGTAAACGAACGTAACCATTTTTTAAACCACCAAACCAAGACAAAACGAGCAGAATTTAACCAAATATAAACTGCAATGAAAGTAATTAGTTGCACCATCATTTCCCAATACCCCAGCACAAACCCACAACAAATTCAATTTTTACCGCACCAAATTCAATTAATTCATATCAATTTCTCGTCCAATCGCGTGTCCCATATCTTGAGGGACCCTTTGGTTTATACGAAGGAATCATAAATCATCAAAGAAAAAAAAAATAAAAGCGAAATGAGAATTTATTGTCTTTTGCTAACACGATTTCAAATTTCCTTCACACTTCAATTTGCACAACATTTAAACACCAATCTCTCACTTAAAAATCTAAAATAAAAAAAATTCTTCCCTAGAGATCGAAACGCTCCATTTCTTCATCTCATCCCCCTTTTTTTTATTATTAACTTACCACCTTTTTCATCTCTACATATTTTTTAAAAAAAAAAAAAAAGAAAAAAAAGAAAATCAGAAAGTATAGAAAGCGCACGAGGATGAGTCCAAGGCGCCATGGCGCATTGTCTCTTGTCTCAGTACTTTTTGATCTGTGCAAACAAATAATGAAGAGGCTTTCGGAGGGCAGACGCGGGAATTGAAAATTTATTCGTCATGAAATCAATCGACTGCCGCCACCTCACTCATCCGACGGATGAAAAAAGAGGGGGTTCTGTTAGCGAGGAGGGGGGAAAAGAGGGTATGCAAGTGCCTAGTGATGCCAGAATCAAAAATCCTCATCTTTTGCTTCACTAAATTTTATTTCAAATCCTATACGATTTCACACAAGCACATGAAAAATATTTTTTTTCTTCTTCTTCCCATTACTTTTTCTTTTCTGTGTGGGTGTGCCTGTTTGAGATTAAGTTTGCTTCATTCTAAATAAACAAAGTATAAAGCCAGTTGTTGATTGCTTTTTCTAATACGTGCGCTGGCAAAACGGAAATAACATCCCTCTGGGGTCAAATAAAATAGATGGGGATTTAAAAATGCAAATTGCGACGGTTTAGCTCCCATTTCGATCGGTTTGAGCTCTTTATCCTCGTCTTCAAGCATGAGGAAAATAAGCCGGATCACCCCCGTTTCTCCATAATCAACTGTATTCATTCACTTAGTTTGCCAAATGACGTCATCAATTCATTTTCATCAACCATTCATCCTTGTAAACGCAAACGAATTTTTTTTTTCTCCTTAAAATAATTTACACTCAAAAAATGACAAAAAGTTAATATCAACTACTTTTATTTCGTGTTTAAAACCGCAAAGTTACGAGAAATCACGTGAAATAAAATTAAACCCCACGCTCACCGCATTAAACTTCATTATCCCGTATACACGACCTTTAAACAACGATTTAAAAAATATATACAAACAACAACTTTATTGGCAGACATTAAAAAACTTTTTAAAAAAAAATTACATATATAAATATGTGTGTATAAAAAGATCAATTCCAATCTGAAGCGGAGTGCGTGCTCGTATCTGAATGGGAATGAAAGCGCGCGTGCATGCATGTTGCAACAATCCGGGGCGCTCAAGACGCTCGGCAAGAAGACGAGGACGCGCAATCCCGCGCCGAAGAGGAAAAGAGCAGTGGCAAGCAACGGAACAGTTGAGTCGGGCGGCGAACGACGACTGCGACGGCAGAGGAAAGAGAGAGAGGAGAGAGAGAGAGAGAGAGAGAGAGAGAGAGAGAGAGAGAGAACGAGAGAGGGAAAGGGCGCTTCGTGTCTCGCCTTAATTCCCTTATTGATTTTCACCAAATCTCTTTAAATTGAAAACAACGATGCGGGGATTGGAGAGCACCCGTTTAATCCGACCCCGCGCCATTTTCATGAGGAAGCAATCTAGCCGGCATTAGAAGACGCTCAGAAATCCTCGGCCCTATTGGCGTCACCCCCGCCCACTCCTGTTTACGCGACCCCCGCCTCGTCCTCCCGAGCTGACACGCCGGCTGATTCCAGCAGTGGCCACCAGAGTGACGGAAATACAGATGGATGAGAGAAAAGAGAAAGAGAGGGAGTAGGAGGCGCCCGACGGACGCCGCACGTCAAGCGTTAAGGGCAGGGTGCAGCATCAAGAGATTCGGGACAGAGAAAATCTGTGTTTATCTTGAAACTGTAATAACATTTGCCACGTGACGCGATGGACATAAAAATGAGAAAAATTGATCAACTCTACAATGTCAACATGTTGTTTGTTTATCAATTTGAATTTTTGCCCAATCAAACGGAGCAAGAAGATTATTACGGTGTTTTCAATTGTTCGCAATAAGTTTGTAATTCGACTTGATTCGCTGAGAGATTTCTAAATAAATGATCAAGTCAGAGAAGCAAACCGAATCAAAGCATGCAAATTTGCCCGTTGATAAATCCCGACTAAGTCACCGTTAATCTCCGACGGAATCCCGTTTAATGAGCAACGCTACATTTGATTCGCAGCCATGCTTACCATTTATATCGTTGCCAATGCCTGTCACTGCTTTAATCCCGTCTCCCGAGACAAGTCAAAGCAGTTGATGCTTTTGTGCTTGTGAAATTGTCAATCTCAAATTGATGACTTTTGTTAAAGACGAGCGGATTCGCAATTAATTCGTCACATTTTTCAATCATCCAATATTTGATCAACAACAAAAATTAATCGATTAAATAAAAAAAACATAATTTAGCCAAAAGTTGGAAAAAAATCTGCGTAGGAATGATGTACAAGTGCGCGAGAGTGGAGGAGGAAGGTGTGGGGTGAGTTTACTAATGAGAGACGCGTTCCATTTGCCTCCGTACAACATGCAAAGATGACGAGTTAAGCTGAGCCCGTCCCCAGCGCGGCTTCGGCATACATTTGTTTTAATTATTCCATATTTAGGCGATTATGCGTGGTAAATGGAAAGCAATTACACCCTAATATGATCGCTAATCAGGTTATTTTTCTGCTGCCTCCTAATGGATCCATTAGAAGCCCACCCACATCACAAGAGCCATCGAAATGCGATACGTCTACAAATATCAACGTAACATAAGACCAATTAAAAATTTAAAACATTTTTCATCATCCGCCCCAAATTTAATTTATTCTTAGTCAATTTTACAAATTACTCTTCTGCTCGCGACAAAACATTCCGTTTTTACACACCCCTCGCCAGAAAACTTTCCTCGCCTCGCAGAGCCAGCGAGCAAAATATCAACCGCTCATCAACATACGACACGTACACGGGGGTCAACGTTTTCGCCATCAATCAATCGCGCACCTTGTTCAAAATTGTTGAAAATCTTCTCGCACATCACAATAACAAACAGTGTCAACACGATCGTTAACCGTCAAAGAACAAGTTAGGGAGAGGCGAGGGTGGGTTGGGGGTGGCACTAACTTTGACCTCACGCGGCCTTGGAAGACGCTTGATCCTTCAATAAGAGTCAAACAAAGTATGTTGGGTGCGACCAGAGAGAAAAGATCTCTGCAAGTCTTGGGGAAAAGAGATCAGAACAAGAGCGATGAGCAGCAAAGCCCGCACTAATTCCTCGGCTTAGGCGGCCGCTTGTTTCGTTCTGAGCTCCCGCCGGCTGATGGTGGACGAATGGCCATCGATCACGACACTGTCACCGCTCACCACTACCCCGCCCACGCGCCGGCAAGGCTCAACCACTGATTAAACGTCGAGGGGAGCTCCAAATACGCCCTTGTAACCGTCAAGAACAAAAAAAAAAGCAGAAAAAAAAACGATGACAACATATTGTCACTTCATCCTATGTAGTCAAGGAAGAACACACAACTTGTTTGTTGCATTATTGCAAAAAAGAATAAAAAGTAACTAATAAATTAATTGGTAAAAAAATATATATTGGATTCCGAGCTTCTGAGAAGTAAGATGGGGCCGGGGCCAGTCACAAATGTGGTTACTAAAACACAAATTGAAACAATTTCGAGTACACCAACTGAAACAATTTCAACTACACCAACTGAAACACCGTCCACTACAGCTACTGAAACACCTTCGACTTCAACTATTGAAACACCTTTCAAATTAAATCCAAAAGGTTGAATTTTTTTTCCTGACCACAGATTGCCATTCCAGTCTTGCGGGCTTCGAGTTCATGGATCACGTAGCCAACTGCTTTAACTGCACATCTCAGCCCATCCGTGCGCTAGCTTCCCCTTTATTTCCACAATCAAATGTATGGATTAGGAGTATGAAATCTAGAGAAAGACGCACTTTGGGGTCAGACTGTGAATAAGGTGACGGCGTTCTTAATCTGCTTTCCAACTGGGCTTTAGGGAAACCTGGACTTTAGCTCATTATGGGCTGATGACAGCTTTTCATGTAACATAATGCCCTTGCTCCCCTTCGCGTCTTTAATCCTATCACTATTAAGTCGGCTTTATCCCTCTACCAACCTTTTCCCCTACGCCATGCTGATTCCTCAATCTCACAGCACCTTGTGCGGCTTGAGCAACCCCATCCCTCCCTCCTCTCGCCGTCCCTCTCTTTTCACCAACAGTGACCAACACATGCATCACCCTCGCTGCAAGCACTCAGCCGAGGGATTGGCGCGTCCATCAAACCCGCGACCCAACGACAAGACTAGAGCTGAATAAAGCAAATCCCCGTAAACAAGTCCAATGATCCATTTATCCCCAATCTAACAAGCAAAACTGTGCGCCATCTTGCGCTGCAAGACCACCCGGCACTCGAGTTGTAAAGAACAAATCAACAACTCGTCTGATATTCACAAATTCCGACCAATAACCGTGACGGACGTTAAGCGTCCTCATGCACACCGGAGACGGTAATCCGAGTCTAATGTCAACAAGAAAAGAGGCCCCGATACATCTTACGACTCTTTGATGTTGACTCAAGACTAAGAACGCTCAAACTCAACCTAAGTCCTCGGATCACAGACCGAGTGGACTCGTCCATCAAAAGGAACCTCGTTAACCCTTCCACCGTCGGTCGCATCACCTGATCGCTAATGCCCCTGTTCCTATATACACCGAACTGAAATAGAGAGCGACGAGAGGAGACCTCTTAGCAAAGCCGTGGTGAGTGTTTCACAAATCCGACGAGAAACACATTCTATCTTACACACTCCCACCCCACCAACACTCACTCCCCCACCATCCCACCTCACCTCACCTCACCTCACCTCTCGCCTCTCGCGCCCTCGCCCTCGCCCATGCCACTCCGCGAGAGATGTATTTCCTAAGATAGGGTCCGCTTGTTTGCATTTGATTAAATTTTACTGAATTGTATTTCAGTTTCGGGCGATGCCAGGGATTTGTTTGGCATTGTGCCCATCTTCATCTAAGAAGAGCGCCCTAGTATAAGCCTTCTATCAGTGTTCGACCTTGCATCCAAGACCCACCCACATCCCCCCGCCTTCTTAGACACATAGACGTACAAAGCTATGCCTGAAACGAAAACGTTCGCTCCACTTGACGAACTCATTTCCCCATCACGGACTGCCAACGGGACAAACTTTTCATAATTCACTGCTCTTATATTTATTTTCATGAAGAATGAAAAATAAAAAATAAAAAAATAGAAAAATAGAAAAATAAAAAGAACCGCAACGTACACACATGTAACGAGCATTATATATAACTATAACTTTTCATCTTTTCTTTTTCTTGGCTTACTCTTGTCCCGTATCAATGGAGAAAGAAAAGATGATGAGAGTGGAAGAGAGAAAAGGGGGAAAAGAATTCCTCATCCCTGTAATCTCCACAAAATAAATGACAGCAGAATGTAGGCGAAGGCACGGCGTCCCATCACAACACTACAGTCTCAAGTCGACAGATTCGAAGAATGGAAAAAAAAAAAAAAAAATCCCAAAAAATAATCTGCATTAAAATATATCAAAAAGAATATTTTCCCTCCTAAAACGCAGTGAATTAAATTTTTACGCAATTGTCTAATGGCTTTCTCGAAGAAAAAAAAAGTTTGGGACTGTGGAAAACTCAAATCAACCTATCAGATTGTCTTGAAAGTTTAATCATCCAATAAGTAAGTTGAAATTTTTGACAAAAAAAAATTATTTAAAAATAAAAAAAATTCTTTTTTAACAAGTTTATTACGATTTTCAGCATATTTCTATAGTTGCAGTGTATTTTCTGGCAATTTAAATTTCTATCCAAGTTATAAAATAGTCGCAAGTTTTTCCTCTTCATCCTTTTGTTGTCCTTATCCTCGTGCTCTAATACGAAAATAAAGTGGATTGGTTTCTCCCCCTCATCCTCTGAAAAGCACGAACCAAAATGGGATGAGCACCCAAAACTGCTCTACATTTTAGTATGCCGCGCAACATCCAGCTGTGCACTATGAAGAGCCAAGACGAGCAGATTAGGCATGAGGTAATCCACTCACGACCTCGACCGAGCCAATCACCATGCAAAAGCCACTTCTGTCTGGCGATCAATTTTCGCTCATTTCGTCCATTGCTTCGAGCCGCACTAAATTCATTCTCGTCCACTCGTCCAAACGCGTGCAACCCTTAAACGCCTCGAACGAATAAAAGAAAAAAAAAAGAAAAAAAAAGCATTTGGATGTTTTATCAACAAACAAACCAAGCAACTTACCATCCAACCAATCGGAAATAAAACACGCGACGAATATAAATCGACTTGTCCATTCATTGGCATGCAGGCGCAGCTGGATTACAGGCACGGGCTCAATGCGGGTTAGTTAAGCGGCTTGGGCGGGGTGAGGGTCTCTTCAACTCTCATCTCAAATCCTCTCTACATCAAGGGAAAAGAGATGGAAGCTGGGAAGAATGCCACTTTCCCCTTTTCACTCCCATCCCTGTATAAAAGGCGCTGCTTCAATTCACGCTGATTTACCAACCTCCAAAACCATCAACCGTGTGTCCGACTAGCTAAAACTGTTTTTATTAATAAATTAAAAAATAAACATTTTAAAAATGACGTAATTTCTCGTTTTCGTTTTTCGTGAGATATATAGTTATGATTTAGCTATCTATTTTGTGAAGTGGTTTTAAAAACTACTGATAAAATCGCATTGCAATCCCAAGTGTCAATCTGATAGTTGCGCAGCTGATAATACAAATCTTTAAACTTTCGCAGAAAAAAAGTTTCAAAAAAATTTTTAATTCAAAATTACAATAGTAGGGAGAGCTAGGTAGTGTCGAATTGTTTAGTGTATTTGACTTATTTTAAATCCACATTTCCGCACCATTATTCAAAATAAATTGATTAAGTTGATATTGATAATAGTGAAAAACCGTTCGAAATTGCCATAGCAACTAGAGAAGAAAAGGGATTATCCTGTGACTCAGCAACTTCTCCGCAAACCCAGGGCAACTTAATCTGTTGGTGGATTACATATAATCCCTCGCTCGGTTCCCTTTTCCTCGGCTTGGGTTGAACCCAAAGAAAATCCCCTCGTGCGCTAATCCCCTTCTTCACACATAACACGCAGGAAGGGTGAAGGATAAAATGGAGGGTGGAATCACTGATGAAAAATGCAGGGGCTAACGGATCAACAACAAAAAAAAGCTGGAGAGATTGGAGGTACGTTGGGATATAAAATAAAAAAAAATATAAAAAAAAAAAAAAAAAAAAAAAAGAGATGGAAGGATCAGAAGAAAGATGAGTGGAGTAACGGAGTTGAAAAGAGAACAAGTTTGTTGGAAAATAATAAGTCGAATAAAAAGTTTTTTATTGTCAAATAAAACAAAATAAATGCACAAAACTTTTTCGTAACTCATTCAATTGACAATGTCGAGTCCAATTTAACAAAACATTTGATGTGGCATTTATTATAGAAAGCAAGACGAGAAAATTCTCCCCAAATTGTCATAGCATAAGGCAATTAGCCAAAAGAAAAGAGCGTCTGTAATGAAGCATAAAGGTAAAAAAAATAAACATAATTCAAAAACTCGAGAACTATACAATTTAATCGTCATGCCGACTCTTTTCGACCCAAAAAAAAAATATGGCTCCTCAAAAAAAAAAGTAAACAAAAGACACATTTATGCAAATCACTTTCCCATTCAATTGCAATGACTTTTATACGAGACGCTGTTCCGCAATCAACAATCTGCACTTACATTTACCCGCCTTTTATATTCGGAAAAAAAATAATGGAGGGAGAGAAATATGAAAAATGAGTTATTTGCATATTACGCGTCTCGTGTCTCCACTTAAAAATATCTTTCAATTTCTTAATTAACTTTCATTAGAGGTGAATTGTCGCTGCAATGCAGAAAAAAGCCCATCCCCTTGTCATAATTACCCCAAAATGATGACACAAAACAACAACAACAAATAAAAAGCGAAGCCCATTAAACCCTCTTCCCTTCCCTTTGTCATTCTTCATCATTTGCTTAACAAGCATCACAGCTCCCTCTGCCTTTCATTTCAAACATATTTCGATATCTCGGCCCGCAGAACGTCTATCGTTTATCAAGGTCATTGCTCTTCAATCACTTTTCCCAAAGGCATTCAATCGATTGCCTTCAACCGAAGAACGTGACCAATAGACTCTCTCTCTCTCTCTCTTTCGTTCACCCCTCGCAGTGTGCTCCGTCTCGTGGCCCCATAAGGCCGGGCTCTTATGCCGCCAGCCAAGTCTCATCACGGCTGTTTGGATAGGATCATTTTCATGTCATTGTATCGTAAGCCCCGTGCTGCTAACTTCAACCCTGTGTGAGGGCATTGCGAGGTCGAATGGAGTATGGGGGAGCGCGAGAAGGAGCAATTGGAGGGGGAATATGGTGGAAACAAAGTCTCGACGCTCCAATCTCCAGCTTGGCGAAACAATTGGCCTCGGCGGAGCGCGAATTTAGCCGCGTCCAGACGCCGTCGCATGACGCCAAGACCCACTCCTGTGGCAAAGCCCTCTAAATGCCAGGGCAAATTCGGGGTAAAACTTCGTTTCAGTGTCTGAAATAGGCTGGATTTGGTCGGATCACGAGTCCTCGCAGGACCAAATCCACGCATTTCCAATGTAGCGTAAACTCCAATAACGGAGGATGGAAAGAGGAAAGGAAAAGAAGACGCCGTGGCTCTCATTCTCCTTCTCCCCCTCTCCCTCCCCCTCTTTCAGCCATGGCCATCACCGAGACAAGGAAGAGGATGACTGGACTCGAGACATCTAGAAGAAAAGCAAATCCAGAAATTTCGCTCCTATTCTCTCGCATCACCAACTCTTGCCTTTTCTTATATCCCCCAAAACAACTATCCTTTAAATTCCCCCCCCCCCCTCCCCCCCAACCCTATCTTTGTCCTTAGATCTGAACCAATTTCTACACGATGGTTTCTAACGTTTAGAGATTCTGTTTCGTTTTCCGTGGATGTGATTTCGACTTGAGGAGGAGATTTCGATTTATCAAAATTTGATAAGAGTTTCTTTCGGTTTTGGCTCAAACTGCGCGAGTTTGCACAACTTTTAACTCGATTTTTATTTTTACTTGAAACGCATGTTACACGAACAATTGCATCGGGTTTCGGCAAACTTTTCAGCTTTACCATCACACCCGACTACCCCGTAATCCTTTTATTAAAACAAGGGATTTGATCGAAACGAAAGCTCAATCCGCTCACGGAGAAAACCCCACGCCACGTACACGTTTCAAGGGGGCAACAAACTTTTCTCTATTAATTACTGTATCTTCGTTTCGGCGGTGTTGTAAAGAACGGGAGATTAGTCCCCCCCGAAGACAAAAATCCGTGATGAACTCCCACTCGGCATCATCCTCGTGATCCTCAAACTCCCGTTTTGCTTCCTCCTTCTTCGTCGTCGACGATATTCAAAAGTGATTAAGCGCCACCGCGCCACACCAAAACGCAGCGCGCGTCTCCAGCTCCAGCATCGGGAGCGCACAGCGCGGTTACAAGACAAATCTCCGCTCATTATACCTTTATTTTCCGCGAGCTTAGGAGGTCAAGAGGATTATGTTTGGAACGCTGCAGGTATTCTACTTTATGACCAAAGCACACCGCTGCAACCAACGCGACTCGAGTCCGATCGGCGACGCGAGCGTCCACAAGGCATAAAATTTCCATGATTTACGCGCGCGCTTATGGAAAGATAATACCGCTTCCCAATTCAATTTTCAGCCATTTAAGTCTCTCGAGCTAATGGGGTTACAACTGCAACACAAATCTCCCGATTAACCCTCTTGCTCTGTGACACCCAAAGACCTCGATGCACTCGCTTTGGGATTACGCCATGTTACCTAGCCGCGCATGAAATTCTCTTAATTAAAGCCACGATTAAAATCCCTGATCCCGGATGATAACGTCCGAGAGCGACACATAATTCGTGCGATTCAATTTGCTCTAAACCAAAACCCTTTTTCTTCTTTTCTTTATTTTTATTCCCAACCTCCCCTGTGGTTCCAGCGGGGTATATGTATGTAGCGTTGCATTGCCAACTGCAAATCTCATGCTACTTAATCCTCTTTTCTCTAATTAATAAGGCATTAGAGTCATGGGCACAGGACGACGAATGGCGCAAATGCAAAACGAATAACCGTGCAAACAAATTTACACACATGTTGATATTCATTTCCATGTAAATATTTACGTCCAAACACCCCCAAAAAAAATCTTTCGCTAAATAAATTGATTATTTCTTCGCCATTTTTTGATAAAATTTAAAAAAAAAAAATCTGAATTTTGACCTCGAGTTACAGAAACCAATGTCAAACGTGCGGCGGCACCTTCCAATCCAAGCGATTAAATCGCAGATCTAATCAGACGGATCCAGTACTATTATGTCTTCCAACTGAAACTTGACCAAATTATCCGACAAGTTGATAATCACTCGGGAATACAAATCGTTTTAGGTACACACGTTACAGACTACTGGCGCCACAAGTTGCTTTATCATCTACTGATTTCCCTAGAGAACAATACTTGTCAACCACTCGTCAGATTATCTCCAAAAGTCATCATACAACACATATTTTAAAAAAAAAAAATTCAAAAAAATTCACGTGTCAGGATAAACTAATAAAATATATAAAAAAAAAAAAATTCAAAAAAAAATTTTTATTTCCGATATCTCCGACAACTTCATCAAACTTAATACACTGCATTTGTTTTGTTTATTAAAATTGCAGCAGTTGTCTCCCCCATTATTGGTAATTGCTTGCCATTCCGCAGCAAAAAAATTAATTAAATGACTTATATACACGTCACAAAAACACAATTGGCAAACATTAGCTCAAATTGAGTAAAACGGCACCTTTTTCAACAACGCTATCAAGCTGTACATTGATTTTACATTTAGCTCATCCATACCTGACACAACCAACTAAACCTCCCATTACCCTCGATTGTAAATCCAACCACGCAATCTAATTCAAAACTGTTTACACCTGATTTCCACCTATTAAACTAAACTAAACTTTATACGATTTTTTTTTTCCTTAAAAAAAAAATTGTTTAATTCATCAATCCTCGTGGCACGGCTCCGAAAACCGAACAAAACTTATTTTAATCAAATTCATAAACGTTCATTAACATACTTTTGGGCGGCAGCGTTTTTAATGAGCTTATATCAAATAAGGCTATATCTTAAAACTCATGTCCCAGCCAGTCGTTTTTATGATGAAATTGAAGGGTATATTAAAAAAAATTAGGGCTCCCTCCGGCCTCTTGGCTCCTATCGTTTAATCGAATTGATTTCCGGCGAAATGAGCTGCATATAGCTCAAAAGCGGGATATCGCGCCCATCGATGCGATTTAAAAACAGTTTAAACTCCTCCTCAAATTATTTCAAAATTTAAAAAAAAAAAAAAAAAAAAAGAAAAAAAAAAAAATCATCAAACTACATTACATTTAATCTCTTAACTGATTACAGATGCTTCGACAAGATGAATATGAGGATGCTGGAGCGAGGGGTGTCAATAGCCCACATTAAGTTGGTCGAAATGTGAAAAATTAAATTATCCCAATGTTTCCTGTGCCGTGAAATCTGTAAGCCTGCAGCGTCGTCAAGATTATTATGAAGCGGGTAAAAGAAAAAAAAAAAAAAAAAAGAAAAAAATTCCTGATAAAACTGAACGATCAGAGTGGCTCTGCTTAATGCCTCTTCGATGTTTGTTGAGGATCATTTGACTGCGAGGCAATTTGACGGTGGTGAGGAAAAAAGTTGTTTTTGAAAACTCATCTCGACCCGACTGCATTTGGACGCCTTCATTAATGGAGATAATTAATTCTGGGTCTTGATTATCTCGAGATAGCGCGCCACCCCAACCAGCGGAGATAAAAAGTTATCAGCTCTCGATAGTGTGTCATTAAAAAAAAATTTACTTTCAAAATTTTATTTTTCGCGGTGAAAAAAACAGAAAAAAAAAAAACTTTGTCCGAAACAAGAAAAAAAACTTTTTAAAAATAAATTAATTTCATTTAATTTCATTTCATTTAATCTGAAAAAATGTGCATTTTTGTAGCAATTCTCATTAAAATTACCAATAAATTTGTTTATTTATTTTTTGTTTATTAGTTCGTAAAAAAACCTTCATTTTTGAAAACCTCGCACTTTTAGTGCAAAATCAAAGAAATTCCTCTCACCTGTATTAGTTGGAATGCGTGTTTTGGCATGGTGTGGATCAGGATGAGGACTCCTGAGGCTGGACCCTCGAGGGACCGATTCGAACTCGTGGTCGCTGTCCTTGTCTGCCATCATATCGTGTGGGGCAGAGAGCCCTTCAGCCGCTGCTGCCGCCACCGCAGACCGCGAAAAGGCAAGAGCCTTAAAAAAAAAATAAAAAATAAAAATTTAAATTATAAAAATCCACAATATTGTACTTTTACCGTCTTATAATTTAATACTTTTTTATAAAGTAAAAAAAAAGTTGAATTAATTTGATGCGATTAGGTAAAAAAAAAAAAAAAAAAAAAAAAAAAAAAGCAAAAAAAAAAAAAAGGAAAAAAAAAAAGGAAAAGTACACACGATTGGATCGAAGGAAACAAAAGCTATTGGAAAAAGAAGTTATGATGGATATAGTAATGAAAAGAGAAATCCATGTGCAATCCCGCGTCTTCTGTGCAACCACACAGAAACTGATGCTTCCCTCATTTAAGTCGGGAGTGTTGCTCAAGATGAAAGATTTAGTCTCCCTCCAGTCATCGCTCAGTGATAAATGGGAAGATTTGCTCTGCCGCTGACCACTTCTATTTCTGACTCCAAATCCCAGTTAATCCAAGTTGCAAGAGCAGCAGGAAGAAAAGAATTCCAACCGCTGCGAGCAAACCGAACTTAACTATACTCGCAGCGTAGAATTACAAAGATGAGAGAAGTCTGACTAATGAACTGACACCGAGATAACGAAGAGATTATTTTCATCTCAAAAATCCTCCATTCGGTAAATATCACACGTACTCGACTAATTGCGACCCACAAATATTTTCCATCATCGCGCGCCCAATAAAACACTTTTCGCGGCTATAAAAACCCCCCAAATCTACTGCCACGAGCAGAGAATAAAATAAACTCGCCGAAATATTTATTTCTTCATTTAAACTCGTCAAATCCAACCCGAAAGAAAAAAAAAACTCATACGAATCCTCTTCCAACCCACAAATGAACCATTACGATCAAACCGTTTTATCGACTGTAAACTCGCCACTTTTACGGCGTGCCACCAGATGGCGTAAATTTCCCGCGCCAAAGAGCGACAAGTGAGGAGGAACAGATCGCTGTTCCATAATTACTTAAAACACCATTTATACCTTCATCTTGTCATTTTAATTCGATAAAACGCATACAGCGAGCAAATATAAAACCAACTACACTTTTAACACTCAATCCTACAGTAAAGTGTAAAAATCGCCCTCCCCCCCCCCCCCTGCGTCTGTTTTTTCTTACAAAACTAACCAAAAAATAAACAAATTTCAATCCTTTTCGAGCCCATAAAGTCGCCGGTAGTTTATACGAATGATTTTACGACTTTCACATATCCGATGCCTTGCACAGAAGCCAACCCATAAAAAGTGTTTAATTCTATCTATATTTGCTTTGGAGTTGAATCAATCGATGATTACTCACTCCAAGCATGGCCCAACCCGGTGAAATGCGCAGAAAACTAAACTAGTTCCGATTCACCTAAGAAATTGCGACTGACCCGTCGAAAGTCGAAATAAAGTGATAATAGAACCTTTACAACTTCATCCTAACTTAGTTATCATAAATGCTCCGTTAGCTGCGCATCAGATAAAAGTACTCGCAGTTGCAAAAGGTCCCGCGAGAGTTGGCTCGCATCTTTGCCTCAAAATGTTTTGAGTTTCGAAAAAAAAGTTTTATGGCGGACTCGGAGGAGTCGCAAAACCTATTCCTCATTGTAATTACCCCCGTATGTTCTATACGATAAACAAAATGGGAAATGACTTATCAGAGAACTAAATTAAAGTGTTTCTTATCGCTTCGCATTCAATGTTTACCAACAGCGATTGCGTAGACTGATGTGTTTTGTATCGCATCGTCCGATCAGCCAATGAGGAAAGGGTTGAAGTGACATGGACGTGCAAATGGGACGAGGGGGGGAGAAAGAAGAAGAAAGAAAAAGACGAAAGAGAAAAGAAAAAAAAAGTGAAAAATATACAAAGAATTAAAAAGAAAAAAATTCAAATTAAAAACATTAATCACAACTCATCCAAAAGTGTGTGTGCAAACGATTTCTTTTGAAATGTATCTGATAAAAACGGCAATAAATTTGACTTGAAATCATTTCGGTTGAAACAAGTTTTTTTTTTTTTTTTTTTAATTTTTTTTCCGCCATTTTTTTTTTCTTTGAAAAATTGCCAACTTCCTAATTTTTTTTTGTTTTAAATATTAATTCGCTACTGATGTTTACATTAAATGAATTAAAAATTAACAAATAAAAAAAAAAATTGTTATTTTTAGTAAAATTTTTATTTTTATTTGTTGTTTTATTTTTTTTTAAATATATATATACAGAGATTATCTTTTTGTTTATTAATGCTTAAAATGGTGGTCGGGGCTCGTTGCTAAGTCAAAAATTCCTCCCTTCCGGAAACATAGCGAGCAAAACAGTAATTAAAGAAAAAAAGGGGCAGAGTGTAGTGATTAAAAAAAATTAAAATGATAGATTGCATTGCAAAAGAAGAAATTGCTAGAGCTTAATCTGCACAGCAAGCCATCATTGGCAAATATTAATTCCATGGATTAAAAACTTGGGCTTCTAGATGACAATGAAATTCCATTCCCTTTCTATTAATATAAGCTGATCAGCTTTTTTTTTTCTTCTTCTATTTCTTCCTACTACATTACTTTTCATTTCAAAATACCTTATTTAGAAATAAAACGTCCAATTGCAACCAATTTCATTTTACTATAACAATCCCATCAACTTTTTAAAACTATCGCCAGGTCCACCTGCTTAAACAATCACGTGACTGGATAAGCCAATCGCCAGAGATTAAAAAAGGATTTTTCTTATTTTCCAACTTTGTAAGCAAAAACAAACAATTTTTTTTTTTTTAAATTTAAAAAATTTAAAAAAAATTTAAAAACGTGATTTTTTAAGAAGAAAAAAACATTTTCAAACTGTTTTTTTTTTTTTTTTTCAAATTAAATATTTTTTTCTCCCATACACACATCCGAAGGAAACAACGGAACATCAAGTAGAGCCAACTCTTGACCCCATTCCATTGAAAAACTTTCAACATTTGTTAGCACTTTACAGGTGAGCGTTTCAATTTGGCAAACCGAACAAATTGACAGCTCACAAACGCTCGAAAAAGCTAGAAAAACGGGCATAAAACAGGAGCAAATCAGCTGTTGCTTCGTGTAAAGCAAACACGACTGAGTGCACGAAACTTGCATTTGCGCTATTTAAGCAAAGAAAACAAGTGCGAGAAAACCGTAACAAATCAAACAAAACGGGCGAAAAGCAAGCAAAAGGTATTGTTTACGCACGCATCGAATCGAGTGTCAACAACAGGCACACGATCGGCGACTGCGAGCGTAAATATTACAAAGAAACGAGCGAAAGAAATGCGAGCGGTAGGCAGCGTGGCTGCCCACGAAAAGTTACCAACCTGAGCCTCGGCGGCGGCCGCTTCTGTCAAGGGCGTCTGCGTGTTCGCCGCAACCCAAGCCTCGGCGAATGTTTCCATTGCCGACTGGAAGTCCATTTTGGCTCCGATTCAATATCTAACTGGCTAATTTCGCATCTAAAACCACAATAAATTCCCACTCCTTAATCAATCCATGATTGTAGTGCGGATTACGACTTCCAACTGCCCTCCATGTTGAATCTAGTTCCGAGCAAGAAAATAAGCCGGTCAATTATTTTACCGAACCGTGCATCTCGCGATTTGTCAATTGGAAAAGTTAAAGCCAATCTGTACTAACCACTTTTAGTTTATACCTCTATTTATCAAAGCTGCCAACTATTTAAATTTAATTGTATAATAGTTTAAAACTTGAGTAAGCTTCCGCGCAAGTAGTTCTTACTCTCCAACGCAGTCGGTTTTCGAAATGCCCGCTGGATGTCGCCGTGGCCTGGGTTTCGAGGATTTAAGTAGCCAATATGGCGACCTTGTGTAGGATATTAACCCTCCTAGCCGTTGTTCAAACTATCGCTTTCGCGACGACCTACAAGAAAGGCGATAAGGTAAAATGATTTTAATCACGTTTAGGCCACGAGGACGTGGACGGATATTGAAAAATGTGCACGATCGATCCAGACCGATCGTTTATAACCGCGGTGTAGAACCGTGAGTCATTCCTCGCAGTCTGTTTGCATTACAGACGGGAATGTGAAATGCATTAAAAAGATTTATTGCATCCAAGCATTGACTTAATACGAGGGCAAAATGATGATCGCTTTTTAAATTTTTATTTTTTCGAAATTATTTTTTATTATTTCTTTTCCTCGCAGTTACTGTCATTTTCTTGATTTTGCAGGTGTTTCTCTATGTAAACAAAGTTGGCCCATATTTCAATCCTCATGAAACGTACCATTACTATCAATTACCCGTGTGCAGACCCGAAAAAGTAAGTTAAGTGGAAGAACCACGAGCTAACGACTGATGGATGTCAGGTTGGAAAGCAAACTAACCAATTTTAATAGATTCGAATTGCTTCGTCTGTTTTCCGCATTAAATTTGACATTCGAGTCATTTTTGGAGTCTCATTTGCCCGCACGAGAAGTTTGCAAGTTGGTCGGTGCAGTTATCAGTGTCGGCCAATATTCGGTTGCCTATAATCGGTATTGCCGATATTCGGTTACCTATAATCGGTATTGACGATATTCGGTTGCCCGTAATCGGTATTGGCGATATTTCAGTCCATTCAAAATCCCCGTCTGTTTAAATGAAGAGTAGATTTGTGACTCGGTCGCAAATGTGTCCAAACATTAAAACGACAGCAAGTAAGTCGTTGTACACGCGGCGCATAAAAATCAAATAAAGCTTTCATCCTGCCACATTTCAAACGCACTTTTATCAGATGTCATGCACCGAGCTCCGAGGTCATTTGAAATATTAGCATAGATAGGCTAGCCATGCAGTGAGCCGTGGGTGGCTAATGGATTTTTAAAGAAAGTTTCATTGGTGAGAATTGTTGGCACCCGGTTGGGCAAAGACGTGGGGGATTGTCGTGACGATACGAGGTTTTATTCAAGAAGTTTTGGCCGTGTGGGCGTGGTGAAATGCGTGATGTATGGCAGAGTAGGTAGCGTATTAACCTAATTATTTATAGTCCTGATCCGATTCTTTACCCTTATCAGTGGCCCTCACAGGCTTCCGTAAATCAGGATTACGCGTTATTAATATCCAATAATCTTGGTGGAAGACTCGCCCCTTTCCATCTCTCTCTCTCTCTCTCTCTCTCTCTCGCTCTGTGTGTGTGTGTGTGAGTGTGTGCTTCGTCTCTGCACAACTTGATTTTCAATTATTTTTTCGGCGCCGTGCCCGTCTAAGCCCGGTGATGGAGCGCCTGGAATGCACCGTAATTACGGCTGTATTTCTCTAATCCCCTCATTTTCTCCCTCTTGACGTTTCTCATATAGATTCGGCAGTAAGTAGCTTCGGGCTCGCTGAGGGCGACACAGTGCATTAAAATAGCCCATGATGCATGCACAGAGAAATGAGAAGTTATAGCAATTCCGCGCTCTCAAATTTGTGAACGTCGCAAATGGGAAATGAACTCAAGCAAAGGAGTGTAATTTGTCAAAAAACTCCACTTGTCCTCGTAATTATCACCGAAAACTTTGGTCGACTCGTAATACTTTGGAGTTTTTTTTTTTTTTAAGTGGGGGGGTTTTCTTGGGTGGTGGGACTATTTAAATTTAAAAAAAAAAATCTTTTTGTGTGCAGGTGATAGCAGCCCCGTTTAGTTAAAATCTCGGGACGGAGTTAAGTCAGGCATGGCATTAGTCCGTTCTCTACGGCCAGATTGCTGAGTCATGAGCGGGGACTGCAAATGCCTTGACAGTCGTTTTATTGGTAATTACGAATGGGAATCATAGAGTGAAAAAAAGTCATCTTTTTTCTGCTTGCGCTCATTCGCAATTAAATTTTCATACACCGTTCTCCCCGCTGTCTATGCGTTAAGCATATGCAGTTGGCACTCGATCGTCATTGTAAATAATTAAAAAGGATTTTAGTTAACTGGATTAATTCATACGAGAAATATTTTTTTTTTAAATGCGCTAAATTATTACTCCGGTGCAAAATCCAAGTGAAAACAACCCAACAAAACAAAGACAACAGAAGACGTCGGGACACTAACGGACATCCGAAATAACTTATACGGGGTTTATATTTATACGTAAAAATACTTCTATACCTGGTCGGATCGTTTCATCAATGAACGTTTCATCGATACTAAATTTCAGAACTAAGTTTCCAGGACATTCAATTAAAAGAACTGACTTGGTCAGGTCAGGAGGGCTCCAGCCCCCCCCCCCCCACTCCTACCCCCCTGTTTGAATTTTAAAGAACTCGGCATGAGGTAGAAATGAACTGACTTCATATTTACACTCTACCGGGTATACAAATGAAACATGGCAGGGCCGGTCTTCTTCAAGTCGGGGCCCGGGTGCGAAAAGAATTGTGGGGGCCCCTACTCTGTAACATTTGAGTGTATAGAAGTTGCGTCATACGACGCAACAAAAAACAGTGTGTTTACGTTACGTCTTACAATGTTGATGCGACCATTGATGTATTGATTTATTTCATTTAAATTTTTTTGAATTTTATAATTTTTTTTTGGGGGCCCCTATAAGACTCGGGGCCCAGATGCTTTGCACCCGCTGCACCCCCCTCGGGGCCGGCCCTGAAACATGGAATAGAAAAGAAAGTAGCTATGTTTTTTGAACATGTCGGTTTGGTTGAAAAGGTTTTCGGTTCTTGATTCTGTTGGAGTCCCGGGTAGCTTAATTGGTAGAGAACACTGTCCGGCAAACGGTGGATCTGGGTTCAACGTAAAGATTATGAAAATTCTAGATATAAAAGAAAACATTATTCAACATCGTTGGGTTCGGGCCCGGTAATTTGTACCGCAGTCCTGCCTGGACACCAAACCTCAACTCGAGGCACTTGATGGTTTCTCTACCCTCCGTATGATTTACTGTAAAAGGATCTTGAATTTAATTAGTTTTCTAAAGAACAATTCTTACTCAACTTCTAAATTTGCCCACTTAAAAAGTTGAGTCTTTTTTTCTCTTTAAGACGAATAACAATGTCTGGTATAATTTATTCCCATGCAATTTTCATCTAAGACCCCGCAGGCTTATAAGTAAGCATATTCCATCCAGAGCTAAGGTTGAAGTAATTCATCAGAGGAATAATTATTTGAAAAGAGAAGTGTAATGGGTACGTGTGATTGCAATCAGAAGTTTCATAGAGTCAGGATTTATTTTGTCATTATGGAACTACTATTGATGGAGTTTTGTGGAGAGGAGAATAGGAAAGGTTGGGGGGGGGGGGGAGAAAAAAAAATCATCCCGAGTGGAGGAAAGCTTATGCATATTCTGAGCAAGGGATTGCGAGTGACTGTCTTCGTTTTCGGTGTTCATTACAGTATGTTGAGGAATTTTTGGACGTCGACAAATTCGAGTTTAAGTCGCAGAATCATTCGGTTGAGTGGCATTGTAATCAATGTGGCATTGGTGGTAACGAAGCCAGTAAGACAGCTGACTTGCCAAGTTGTTCCTCCGACTGAAAAACTTGGTTTCATTCTCATTAGGGGCTTGCATTTGCAATCAAAAGGAAACACGGTGGGCTCAAAGATGAGAACGGCGGGTATTAGAACATGTGGGGGAGGAGCAAAACTTCGCTCTACTTTTCATCATCTCTGTTTCAAAATTCATTCATTATTTTGAGCAATGAGGCAAAACTTTTTAAGATATAGGTTAGCAAGCAATAATTTAAAAACAAAAAATTAATTTAATTTTTTTTTTTTTTTTTTTTTTTTTTTTTTTTTTTTTTCTTTCTTTGCTCTTTTGAAAAATCTAGATTGAACACAGAGGCTTAACATTAGGAGAAGTCTTAGATGGGGATCGGATGGCCCATTCTAACTACGATATTCAATTTCAAAGTAAGTGTGTAACGCAGGAGCGGATTGACCGTACGTATTGATTGATTGGGCATCCCGTGAGGGGCTGACTGTCCAAATATACAAAATGTAAAAAAAAAAAGGAAAATTGACCGTTTTTTTCGTAAATGGGCCGTTTTTTTTTTTTACAAAAATGCCCGGGATGATATTAGTCCTCAATTAGCCCCTGTTGAATGATGATTGATGGATACCTTTCGATTATTGATATATTCAAAGTAAACCGTATATCTTTTACACCCGTGCGCTATTTACAAATTTTTCTTCTTTCCCGCGCGCAATTCGAGGCCCGCGGGATATTTAAAATCGATATAGTGGGCAAGTGATTTTTTTTTAAAACGTTTTTGCACCGTTTTAAAGGATAAATAAAACATTTTGCACATTTTTCGGATGTAAATTATAATTTGCATGCGAAATGTATGTAAAACATTTAATTTATCAAATATTTTTAGGTATATTTTGAAATTTGTTTATCTCTAATTGTGCACCAGTGCGCAATTAGAGGCCCACATGCTATTTATTAAAATTATTTTCCCTTTGCGCGCAAACAGAGGACCGTGCGCAGCTGGAAGATACATGGTAGTTCAATTTTCGTTATTCATAAGTGCAAAAATATATCGCACATAGATAACCGCAGTATATTTGTAGTTCGTGGTTATTCTACAGATCAGTGCTTCTCAAAGAGGCAGCCGCTCTGCCACTTTACCGTAAAAACACAAAGATCGTATAGGCTTAACAAAGCAATGTTGGTTACCGGTCCATAACACATTAGGACAAAATATGATACTGGTTCGTAACACATTTGGAGAAAAAATACTGGTCCGCTACAATACATAGTTTGAGAAGCGCTGCCATACATGTCCCGAATCGATTCAGGATGTCCCGAGATCATAAATTCGTGCTGGGGTTTTAATCTTTCTGTATCGTGTTATGCCACACATTTTTGGAATGCTTGAATATTAAATAACACTTTTAAGATAATGAAATCGTCTCCTTAATTTTATGAAAAAGTGTCAAAATTGTTATCCAAATGTCAAAGTTTTTACTTAATCTTTTTTTAACCCTTTTAAAAAGTTCATTGGTATTCCACTTGTGACTTATGATTTTTTTTGCAGATTATTTTTTTTTTTAGACTGTTCCACCATGAATTTTACTCATTCTAATTCCTATCATAATCTGAGGTCAATGTGCCTACTTAAGAAACTAATCTTTTATGATTATAAGTTGGAAAAAATAATCCATTGCAGACTGGATTAAGCACAAAGTAATCCGATCATCAGACTACTTCTACTTTCATTAAAAGGAATTGATGAACTAGATTACTTTTGGCATTAAAAAATAATAATAATAATAAAAATAAGAATACGTTTCAAAACAACAAGAGCACGTAATAAACAAAATCTAAAGATTGCTTTATCTGATATACAACTCCAAGTAAAGGATTAAGTAGAAAATAATAATGAAAAAGTTACAAGATTAAGATTTTTATCATCAACAATTTAACATTTAAATCATTTTAATGGACTTTAAAAAGAGAACAAATCTAATCGTTCCGTGTCCATGTCAATAAGAATTTAATTGAAAAATTAATTTGCCCAAAAAAAAAAAAAAATCTTATTAAAATTTACTTTACCAAGTTTTTTCGTCGTCAATCTTTCAGATGTAATTAATTAATTAATTAATATATATTAGAGGATTATGCTTTAAGAAGAAACCATGAATTTTCGAGAATAAGCTAATAGAAAATTGTTCCCCTGTCTATTTACCTAAATTTCTTTATATCGAGAGTCAATTACCAGTTCATCCTAACAGATTACACAATTAGTAACGTAATACCTGGGGTGAGCTGCTAAGAAAAACGGCCCTCTTACCACCTTAATGAATTGCTGGGACGATTTCGATAATGTGGAACTGGTGCTGACATAAATATTCTCCTCACACCTTCTTTTAAATAAAAAAAAGGAAGAAAAAAAAACAGTTGATTCAAAGCGTATGTTTAAATTAGGAATAATTCGAGTAATTAGACTGGAGAATAAATGGGAGAATAAATTTTTTTTTGATCGAATTTATACGAAGTGATTTTGATTAATTGTTTTTATTTGTAGCGAATACTGATAATAAGGAATTGTGCAAAGTGACGTTAAACAAGAATGATTTGAATCAATTAAAAGAAGCGATTGAAGACTTGTATTATTTCGAATTTGTTATTGGTAAGTTAAAGGGTGATGCAATATTATGTAAAGGATATGTTTTTTTTTTAGGTTCCACAATTTATTTCTGTAGATATTTCTTTCAAAAATGTCTGAAAGTTGAATTTGATTGATGCATTAAAAGGATAAATTCCATTAATGGGAAAAAGCAATGATATTCGTCTGTGCAGTGTTGAATTTTTGTACAAAACTATTTAATATTAAGTTTGTAACTATAATTTATCTTAATTTTTCTTTTTAAATAAAAACATTTAAGACTAGATTGTTAATCTCTAATTGAATTTGTTTTTAAAACCTTATTTTGCAATCTTTAAACTTGCGTATTATCTCTCTTTTTAATGATAACGCCGTTATATAATTTCCTATAATTTTTTAATTTTTTTTAATTTTTTAAAATTTTTTTGGATTAAAATTGTGGAGTATTTTTTTGTGTTACTGAATTTCATTTTACCACCATGTTTACTAAACCATTTTACTTTTGCTTTTAAATAAATTTCAGATGATATTCCGGTAAGAGGATTTATAGGCCATTTGGATGAAAATGGAATTTTTCCACACAAACATTACATTTTCCTTTGGACCCACTTGCATTTCCTCATCGAGTATAACAAAGACAAAGTAAAATACAAATATTACTGCTTTGACTCATTTTGCAATTTAATTTAAAATGATATTATGTTTTTAAATTAATAGATTATCTACGCTAATGTCACCACGAAAGACCATGACCCCGTAAAATTGGATGATATCGATGAGTTAGAAGTTACTTACACTTACAGCGTAAAATGGACGCCGACCGAGTAAAAAAAAAACTAATAAACCGACCACTTGTTAATAAACAAAATACAATTTGTTTAGATTGTCGTACGAGAATCGAGGAAAGAGGTTGCAGGCAACTGGATTTTTCCCTAAAACATTAGAAGTAACATGATCTATATTGTTTACATAATCATTTACTAATTTTTTTTTTTTTTAAGATTCATTGGCTCTCAATTATAAATTCCATCGTTCTGGTGTTTCTACTTATCGGGTTTGTCGTCATTATCCTTGTGAGTTAAGTAGAAAATATTTTTAATCTAAAAAAATTAATTTGATTTTAATATTTCATCAGATGCGAGTCCTTAAAAATGATTTTGCTCGTTATAATATGGACGATGACGATGCGGAAGACATGGACAACGATGAATACGGCTGGAAAATTATTCATACTGATGTATTTCGTTTTCCACCAAACAAAAATTTATTTTGTGCAATCTTAGGTAATTTTTAACGTAATAAAAAGCTAAAAACTAAAAAATATATTTTTGTTTCAGGTGTTGGGTCTCAATTTTTAGCGATTGCATTCGGCATTATTGCAATGGCATTACTAGGCATGTTTAATGTCCATAAACATGGCTCTATGAACACGGCTGCGTGTTTTCTTTACGCAGTAACTTCAGGTTAAACTTTAAAAAATGCTCTAACGAGCAATACATCAATACAGATTTTTGCAGGCATTGCCGGCTTCGTTTCATCAAGTATGTACCACAAAATGAGTGGCGACAAATGGGTACGCAATGTAAACCTTACGTCGTGCCTGTTTTCTTGTAAGTACACACATTTAACGAATTCTTGACGAAATTGTCACTTAATTTTGATATTGCAGTGCCATTTTTCGTCATATGGAGTATACAAAACACCGTAGCGTGGATTTACCACTCAACACAAGCTTTACCATTCAGTACCATTGTATTGCTTATGCTCGTATGGCTTTTTGGTAACACCTAAAAGAGAAGAAAAAAAACTATTTCATAATCGAATAATTCCAATTTTTAATTCACAGTCGGTTACCCACTGACCATAATGGGTGCCATTTTAGGCCGAAATTGGGCGGGAGAATTCAACGCCCCGTGTCGCGCTAAAAACATTTCTCGAGAAATTCCGTCCGTGCCTTGGTACCGGTCAGCTGTGGCCCATTGTTTGATTGGAGGCTTTCTACCGTTTAGGTAACAGTTCCATTTCCCGACACAAGATGTCGCGAGCATGTTGGCCGCCTCGCGAGTTAAACTGATCGATATGTTTTCTTTGCAGTGCTATTTCGGTCGAGATGTATTATATCTTTGCAACCCTTTGGGGCCGCGAACAATACACTTTGTACGGAATTTTATTGGTGGTTCTAGTCATTTTGATCAGCGTGACCGCGTGCATTGCAGTGGCACTCACTTATTTCCAATTATCATCGGAAGATTACCGATGGTGGTGGCGCTCAATTGCTAGCGCCGGGTGAGTTGTTTGATTATTTGGGTTTAAGGTGGTGACGGGTGGCAAACAAGGGAAGAGAAGTGTAAACAAAACAGTTAAACGTTTATTTTGGCCTCCTCTTCGAGCGAGTAAATTTTGTCATTTGGCAGGCCATTAAGAGCACTTAATTTTTTTTTCTAACACCCTTTACTTACCTCGTAAAAAAATAATATTTATTATTGTTATTATTGTGTTCGAAAAAGACATCCTGCCAATTTCATTTGAACAATAATAAGTGGCAGCAAAGGGAAGTGTTTCTTCTTAATGGAATGTAATGAGGAATAGACTTCGTCTTATCTTAATTGCCTCAGATTTCAGCCATTTAGAGTAAGAGAAACACACTAACTAGTGCTTTCAGCCTTGACATATCCATTGGTACTAATTGCTGTTATTTAAGTCGATAATTGTTGGATGGTAGCAGCAACGTTTGACTGCTTTTATTGAGGAAAGGAAACTACATCTGGTCTGGTCGACAAAAAACGGCTAATTTGCATTTTTGCACGCATTTTCTCCCTCGTTTGCTTCTTCCTATGCATTTTTAATGTAAATTCATTCCTGAGAATTAAAGTGCTCAGGGTTTCTTCCCGCCACTCTGGTCGGAGGAAAATGCAAATAAAAATAAACTAAATCCGGCATTGTGTTGATTCGAATTCAAACTGGGAGATGTCACATTTGATATAATTATTTCCCCCTCGAAAGTCAACGAAACAACTTTGAACAAAATGATAAATAATCTGATGCTGAAGACGCTCGTTTCATCTTAGATAGTGCCTTGGTGATTGACATGAAATAATCTTAATCACCGAGGTACTTTTAACGTTTTTTTTTCTATCTTTCCCCTTCACATTTCAAGCTGGGATATGCGATACTACTAATCCATTTTGCTGAACTGGGATTAAAAATTGTCTAAACTCAACATTTCACTATGTCAATGCCACTTTTAATCACATTTGCAGCGAAAGAAATGTTCATTACCATTTATGTGGATACATTGAATAGGATCCCGCCATCTGGCTGCAGTGATGTCATTTTTTGTTCATTTTATTTTTGTGTCACTGCAGGAATCTCTCGAATACTGCGAGACAATTCACACACGTCCTATTATGTACAACAATTTTATAAATTTGTTTTCACATAATTTTCTAGTAGAAATCGATTAGGGATTCAGTAGTTGGCGAGTCAATGGCTTTTGTTTTCGGTTTCGTCATAAAATCCCAAAATAAGCTGATAAGAAAAGTAAAGAATTGTGCAGCTAGCAACAGTTGGGTGGAGTTGCAACTGACTTGATATATGAGAAAACGGTTCAAAATCACTTAAGTCATTGAAAAATCTTCCCCGCCTTACACTTACGGCTCTCTCCTCTATATCCGTCCGTTCATGCAGCACGTGCCAACCATCCCTTTGCCAGATGGACAAACTGAGCCAAAACAGTGGCAACTTCATCTCCTTTATCGATCTCACCTAACTTTGTTTTTGTCCTTACTTTAAACATAATTTCATCATTTTTTAAGAAAGAAAGAAAAGAAAGAAAAAAAATGGAAATTGGGAGTCATTTTTCTTTCATTTTCAACGGTCGTGTTTCGTTTTTTTTTCCTTATCTCTTGAAGATGAGGGTGAAAGAGTAAAGAATGAGTCACAAAGAAAGGGGCATAAAAAAACCAAGAGGGTGTTGAATACTTTGGTTTTTTGGGATTTCATCCTCGCCAAGGTTTGTTGCAAAGGGGTAAAACGCCGCCTCGCGTTCGTAACGTCTGGAAGTCATTTACAAAGCTGGCAAAACAAAGAGAGCATCACTGTTTGTTTTAATGATGCTTTGTTGTAAAAATATATTGGAAGCCGTGTCTTTCCCGCGTGGAATGTATAACAGAGTGTGACTTCTGTGCGAACGCCCTACCCTCTTGAACGGCACTTTGTATTTAAAAAGGGTTTCTGTTATTGATGGCGTCCATTCGATTCGAAATAGTTGTCTTTAAAGTTTAAAGCGCATGGCCGAGGGGTATATAGTGATGGCATGAAGAAAGTGTTGCTCTGGAATTTGACGTGTCACCGTAAGAGCGTGACACACGGGGCTAAATTTAGAAAGCGCAAGAAGCAGCATCATTAAGAACATTTGGCGTCTGCCTGTCCTTGAGACATGATGCACCGTGAGATTTAACTCCTAATGTTGGGCATTTTAGCCGCCATGCCACCCAAACATTTTTTTTTTTAAATCAATTATTTACATAAATACAAATTTTTGTTTTTTTGTTTTTGTTTTCAAATGGTTCTTCTTTTTCATTACAATTTTCTGCGTAGTCTGTAAGTTATTGTCTTGGAAATGCGAAGCACTTTGCTGGGACAACCAGTGGAGTCTTAAAGACGTAAGACAGGGATGGGGCACGTAGTTTATGCTCCCATCTACTGACTGCATTTTCTTTACTAAACAACATCATGAATCAAGGGCGTTGCCAGGTGGTTCTTTTAAAAAAAAAAATGTGAAATCGAGCCCACACGCAACTCGCATTTCTTTAATGGGTGATGTTTCTTCTGGAGTTTTTAAAACCGATAATAGTTCAGTTTAATTAAAACTTGTATTAGTTTTCATTGCAATTGTTATTGCCGTTTTCAGCGAGTTGCACAGTCTAATGGTTTTGCTAAATGTGCAATCGTATTGTCCCATTTCATGTATAAAACAAAGCCCTCGAATTTGTTGAAAAACATTAGCATGTAAACATGCATCGACGTGTTTTGCACGCGTTTACACCACTGTGGCGACTATTTAAGAGATGCGACCCGATTGGTTGAAAAGTCCAAGAATCGTCTATTTTTGAAATGTGTTGTTACGATTTCGTTACGCTTTTAGTGAAGAAAAAAGTAAAAGCGATCAAATCTTAAACTGTAACGCGAGAGAGAGAGAGAAAAGGTTATTCGAGTTCAAACTTTATTTTTTTTTTAAATCAAGACAGCTTATCAATCCTATCCCACTCCTCCTGTTCAAGTTAAGACTTACGACATCTGAACTCGAGTAACTTAGTCTTTTCTTAGCTTTTGCGAACTTAAGACCGAGATTTTATACCGGTATTAAATTAATGTTTTTTGCCATTAGCTCGTGCTGATGTCGGAGATTTCTAGTCCCTATGGTTTCCACTCTAATTAAAGTGTTAATATTACAATGTTGCATTAAAGCAGCGCATCAGCGTAAAAAAAAAAACCATTTTATGAATGTAGTACCGTAATATTGCGTTAGATGTACGTTGTAATTTTTTTATTTCGTTCACTGAGTATGATACTCTAATACAGCGAATTGCATCGACGAATATTTTGCTTAATTCGAACCGACACGCTCAAGTTCTAATATCCTGACTTAATAAAAACTTCCTTTAAAATGATCTGAAAAATCCCTTCCAACTTCAACCCCCTCGACTAAACTTTATGTTTTCATTTCACGAGTTAGTCAACTTCCTCTCTACCCTAATTTTCTTGTTGCTTTTAATTTTAAAAACCTTTTTTCTGCCAAATGGATGGCCGCAACCAGATGTTAATCCCCACATAAAACTCGAGCAAATCCAACCGGATTATCCGCGCAGAAATTTATTTGCCACGCATACCCAACAGCATGATGACAAACGTACGCGTGAATCATTTTTTGTCGCCAAAAAGCACTTTTTTTATACACACCAGGTGGCATGGACCCAAGTAAAGGGGATGTAAGAATCTGCTCTAAATGACATCACACAGCCGTCGCTTCCTTCCTCGCCACATATCAAGTTCTCTCCTCTCCTCTCCGCGAGGGATTTCTTATAACCCTGATGCATGCAAGTACTCCTCTAGGCCTGATGAATGTTTCTCCATGTCTGTCAGCTTCTTAAAATCAATGATCGAATAGCGGTGGAATAAAAAAAATCATCCGCATAATCTAAATTCTTAGCTCGTAATATTAAAAGTGGGTTGATGGTTGGTCGGAAAAATCTAAAATTCCAAAAATTTAAATTAAAATGGAACAAATAAATTGTGTTTCGGGTAAAATTGCATCGTCTAGTCTGATGATTTAGCTGGATGAAGAAAGGTGCTGCGGTCATGGCGGCTTTTGCCATCAATGCTTTGGTTTCGTGATTGATTATTGCTACGACAAACATGCGGGTCGTAAACAAATGTTTTGGCTTGAATTCCACATAGTCATCACGGTGCTTTAACGTCGCAACCAGTGAATGGTTGAAAGAAGACAAGGGTTTATTAATACAAAACGAATTGTCTTTCGCGACATTTTTCTTTTTTTTTGGGTTTACTTTTCCGTGTAATTTATTTATTTGCTTGTTTGTTTCAGCTCAACCGGACTGTTTATGCTGCTTTATTCGCTTTTCTACTACTTCAAAAGGTCTAACATGAGTGGTGTGCTTCAAACGGTGGAATTCTTTGGATGGACTGTCCTCACATGTTACATTTTTTTCCTGTCATTGGGCACTGTGTCATTTTTTGCGTCACTTAAATTTATCCGCTACATTTACGTTAATATTAAAATGGACTGAAGAGGGAAAAACAATAAAAATGAAACAGGTTTGTTTTTCGGACAGGCAACTTTATTTAATGAAACATATTAAACATACTTTTACATATTTTAACTGGCTGAGGGAAAAGGAAATTTCATATCATATGACAAGCTGATTCCAATTGTGATTGTATATTTAAAAAAATAAATCCATTTCTGTTGATGCCAGAAATGACAGTATTATTTATTATGGAATACAAATATACTTAGATTTTTTTATTGTAGGAATTATTTTGTGTACTGTTTTTTTTTTTTTTTTTCCTCCTGTATTTCGCTGTAACAATATCGAAGTTATTGCAGTCACAAAATCAATGTTCTGTAGAGTATAAGAAAGAGAATTTTATTCTATGTACGAAAAATGTATTAAAAATTTGTTTTAATTTAATTTAAATTTAATTTTTTTTTAAATTTTACACCGTACTGTAATTAATAATGTAATTTATACCATCATTTACCGCCCTACCTCATTAATCATTATTTGTCCACACGAACACACCTTTTTTATTCGATGCACCTGCTATTTTTTTTTTTTTTTAAATTTAAATTTGAACGGGATAAAAATAATTGCAAGAATTTATATCCCCTCTTTAAACATTTAATGGTGCAAATTTTACCGGAAAAAAATTTTTAAGAAAAGAAAAAAAAAAAAAATTGACTTCAATTAAAGGTCACAAAAGTCCTACGGCTGTCACATCAAATACGCAGGCGCCAATTTCATTGCCCGTATATCATAACCCACGCACGTTTCTTCCCCGAGATGAAAATAGTAACTGAGCGAACGGCCTGGGGAATCATCATCAGCTGCTATTGGCACACACCTGTTCCCACACATGCACGAACAAAGCAACATACGATTTATTTCAAAACATTAAACATGACTTTCCATTTTCCCAAATAAAAAATCCAAAAAAAAAAAACAAAAAAAAAAGGATTAAAAAAATCTCGAAACGCAACAAAATACTAACTTCAACTTCCCAACTGTCCCGCTGACCATTCGAAATTCGCGGGTCCACGCGCAGCGTCGCGCATCGCCATAGCGACGCGCATGTCATTGGCGCGTGTCGATGGGAAGGAACGTGTGTATCGGGCGGGACTTTAATCGCAGCACGTGACCAGACCGTGATGAATGCTGGGCCGGGGGCGGAGCGCCAGTTGGCCCCTGTCAGTCAGCGCGAGGCGGGCGCGCGCCCAGAGTGTGTGTGGAATTTGCGCAAACAGAGCAGTTGAAGCAGGCTGCCGTCCAGCATCATCCCCACGAATCTCCGCCGAAGGGAGTGGAGGCCACGCGCCCGCCGCGCTACTGACCACCAATGCCCACCATGAGCGACCCGACAGTGACCCAGAAGGACACTACTTTCACTAAAATTTTCGTGGGCGGCCTCCCTTACCACACGACGGATAAATCGCTTAGGGAACACTTCGAGTCGTACGGGGACATCGAGGAAGCCGTGGTCATCACTGACAGGCAAACTGGCAAAAGTCGAGGATATGGTTTTGTGAGTTGGCTTTTTCTTTTTTCTTCTTCTCCTTTTCTCTCCTGCATTTGGTTTTCATTTTCATGGTGCACATGTTTTACACCTGTGATTGATGCTATCGTAATTATTCGATTTTTACACCGTTTATTGTTGTTTATTCAAAGTAATTATTAAATATTTTTTAATTTAAAAAAAAAAAAAAAAGAATTATGTTTCAATATATCCCCCCTCAGGTCTGTAGGATATGGATTCCTCCACAAGGGGTGAGCGGGAGTGGGATTTTATCCCCTCAATGACCCTCGATATAAGGAATTTGTTCAGGAAGAGACACGTGCAAGACGCGTGCCAAATGTGAATAGTAGAAATGTCAAATACGACTGAAATTTATTGGGGAAAAGAAAGAAAGAAAGAGAAAAATAGAAAATTCTATTTGTTTTTAAAAATCACAAACAAAAAAAATTTAATTTAAAAAAAAAAAAAAATTCATAAATAAATAAATAAATAAATAAATAAATAAATAAATAGAAAAGCGGAGGAGACAGAAAACGATAATAAAAACTACACAAAGAAGCGAGAGGCGGGAGAAGGGGAAACCTTACCTGTCCACCCCCACACACCCAACTTCCTCTCGATGCTATTGTGCACTGAAACAAGCTAAACTACAAACTTACTCCGGTTTCAATTGAAACTAAAGTTAAACTAACCAAACTTAACATAAAATTTCACTACCAATAAATGGTATTCATTTTTCTTTGTTTAATCCACCAAACAACACAAAGAAAAAATAAAAACAAAAAAATAAAAAAAAACTCGCTTTAGTTTAGTCGCACCATGTCCTTTTAATGAAAAGGATGTGACTGTCTGCAAGGGGGAAAGACGAGGACCACGAGAACTAGAGACAGTGCCGAGACACACTTCCCCTGCTCGACATCATATACCCATTACCCCTTCTTAGAAAATGCAAGTCGACATAAACGTGTTCCGAAACTCGAATCGACTGATTAAATCTAATAAATACAACAAAAAAATCACCAGACATTTTGCATTTTAACACTCAAAAAATTTTTTTTTATTACAAATTCATCCCCATTTTCCTTATTATCGCCACAATTAGGTGCTTAAATATGTCCCTTTTCTTTTTGCACTTAACGGCGTGTTGACGACCAGAAAGCGGCTGACACTGAGGGTGGAGATAAGGGTAATTAGCTTTGCCATAGCACTACACGGCCGCTACCATTAAACCCTAACATGGGATAAGCGTGACGCCGCATTTCGGTCCATTTTCGCTCATCCCTCCTGCAGTTTCTACTTTCTCTATGGTTCATCAATAAATTCCCCCCTTCCAAATCATTATACACAACCCCTCCTTATAGCAGAAGGGAATTAGTGCAATTAGAATTACCTTAACTAAGTTGCTAGAGCAGATGTGTGGGATTCTAAGGGTTGAGGAGGAAATGGCACATGGTATTCATTCGCCCAAGTAAAATGGAATAATTGGTTCGTGACTAAAACTACAATATCTGGAGGAATATTTTTTTCCTTGTCTTTTTTACGGTGGGGGAAGATAATTCAACAATGCCGAGGGGAGGTAGGGACTCTCATTCATTCACAAGGAGGAAAAAATTGATGGCAAATAAATAAAAACAAGTGTTTCATCAATGAAATATAACAGAAAAAAAAAAAAAAGGTTTTTCCTTCTATGTGTACGTGTTTGGAAAGTTATTCCCTTTATTTAAATTCAAATTTAAATTAAATGCAAATTGTATTGTCTTTTTTGCGTTTCTGTTCATCCATAAAAGAGATTTTATTATCTCAATTTCATGCCACCTGATGTACGAGTTGCTGCACAAGGTTCCTTCCACTATTGTTGTCTCTTGTTACAGACATCATAGAATTCACTTTATCAGTCTGTCGTCTGGGTTGATCAATACGCTTAAAAATACGGGAATTAAATAAATACATTCATAAATGAATAAATAAATTCGTCTTTTTTTTAAAAAAACATGTTTTTTTTATGTTTTCTTTTTATATTTAAAGTCTAACTATGCAATTGTGGCATATGGAGACAGTAAACATGAGTTTTGAGGGCAAAGTACACCGTTTCCTGATTCGAAGAAAATCCCCTCGTTTCTTGCATGTGTCGCACATAAATTTGTCCGTTTTCTTTCCTTGGAATCAAAATGTCGTCATAAAAAAAAAAATTGACTTTTGCACTTGGAAAAAAATAATTAGCGTGCGTGTCCGACATAAAAGTGGGAATTTAAAGCGAATAAAAGTGACTCGAATGATCCAATTCGGACACAAGCACCAAAGGTCAATTCGCAGAAAATTCTGTCTGGCGCCAAAGCTCGCGAGCAGATGGCCAATGACCCTGAAAATAATGTCAACCTTTGACCTAGAATTTATATTTACATTTATGGTCAACGGTTTATCTGGAACGGGTAATGCAGAATGTCATTTCTCGCAAATATACAATTTTAAATAAATTGGATCTAAAATTTTGTCAATAAACAATGAAATGTGGGATGGCTGAAAAGCGAAACTTCCTGAGCGAAGCATTGAAAGGTGAAGCTGAACAATACAAAGGGCTCGAGACCCAGGTGATGGCCAACTGTCAGCATTCACAATGAGAATCGGCAAGGGGGATGTGTGAAAGTACATTATGCCTAGCGAACATTGTGAGTAAGATACACCTGCTCCTGTTAGAGGAGGCGTAAATGGGAGTGGGATTTGATCTTCAAAAGATTCACTCAGCCTGGAGTGATTCGCGTTTTATGTTGTTAATAATTTTTTGAAAAAATTAATTGCAATTTATTTATTTTTGATTATTTATTTATTTATTTATCTCAGGTTACAATGGCCGACCGACAGGCGGCAGAAAGGGCGTGCAAAGACGCAAATCCTATAATTGACGGTAGGAAAGCCAATGTCAATTTGGCATATATTGGTGCAAAGCCACGAGGAAATGCCCAACAAGGCGAGAAGGATTTATTTCTGAGTAAGTACAAACTTCAATATTATAACTTTTTTTTCTTCAAATTTAACCTTTGCGCAAGTCGAATAATGACTTGTTGCTGAGCAACCTGTTGCTGAGAGATGCGCAACATTTGATATGATGAGGGAGTAAAAAAAAAAGTGATTACTTAAAGCTCTCTCAGCAAATGATTATTTTGTAAATTAAAGATGTTATTTTCCTCCCCAAAAAATAATAAATACACGTATACTGTATATACATAACTCAAATTCAAAATTTTGACCAATTTAATCCCACAAACGCCATAAAAACAACATCAAATACAAAAATAATGAATTGATATTTATCCATTCTATATATGACCAAAACAGTTTACTATTTCACTTAATTGACCAACATCCAAGAACTATTCAATTGAAAACATACTTACGGTTGCCTCAGTTACAAAGGGAATGTTTATTGATGTATTTCATTACAATGGGCGCCATTTTTTCTACAATTGTTGTTGTTGTTTTGCAAACTTTTAGCTGGATTTCCTCTGCCAGTGAGACCAGGTTACCCAACTTTACTTCCAAGTCAGTACGGGTAAGTGAAAATCTTTATATTTTTGTTTATTTACCACTGTTGATACAAGTGGGTAGAGCGTAGAGCTAAGCAAAAAGCGAAGCATTATGTTGTAATCGCGACTTTGTGCAATTTCTTGTTGTCATCATGCCAGCTCTTGATTCACTTGGAAACTTTTATTACAATGCATAAGAATATATTTAGAAATCACCTCTGATCTTTCCATCAAAGACCGTGTATACACATTTTCATCATTGGAGATTTAATCGGTGCGTTGCCATGGTGCTAACAGCACCAATATTTATGCATCACAAGCACTACTTAAAAAAAATACCATTAAACTTATTTCCTGTCCCCAAACAATCTCGTAAACAAAAATAAAACAAAAACCAACCTCAACAACAACATAAAATAAATAATTTTCTGCTTTCACCCCCAAAAAAATTCCCCATTTCTTTTATTTATGTATATATTTATAGATGTTTTCTTAAAAGGGTTGAAAAGAATAGTTTTTGGGACTCAAGGATCCCGGAAGCTGCCAACAGTCACATCTCTTTTTGATAAACACTGATTAGGCCTATACTTGTTTTCTCTCCCCACCCGACCCCCTTCAAAGTTTCTTTTTTAAATGTTTCTACTCCTCGAGGTCATTTCGGCTCTAGTTTACGATAATGGAGCAAAGTTTTATATCGGACTGCATCGATATGACGTACAGTGATTTTTTTTTCAATTTATTTTATGTAGTTAGTCACGTGATGGCAATTTTATAAACCGCAAATTAAAAGGGCGGCGAAATTGGTCACGCAACGCGCGGTGTATTGACTTCAGATACTTTTTATTATTATTGTACTTTATTTCCCTTTTTTCACTGTGAAGGAAAAAAGTATAAGAAAATGATCTCGGCGAAGATTAAGTTTGCAAAGGGAGAACTGGATTGTGTGCACCCTGATAAGCTGTTAATTGAAGGTAGGATGAGGGGGCAACGAGAAAATGGGAATAATAGCTAACTGATTTCTCCCTAATTGCTGCATTCTTTCGCGATGATGCATCAACTTTTTGCTAGTTGCTGCTGAGATCCAGGTGTTGATTCCCTTTTCCAAAAACTTCTTTCATTCGAACGAAGAATGGCAGCGGTTGCGCTTTATCGCAACAAATTTCTACATTTCGCTTTAAAAAAATTTAGATATATGTGAGGGGAGGTTACGGTTAATGTATTGGAGAACTGGGGGGTGTGTGTGGGTTTTTCTTGATGGCTCGTGACTGAGGATGCCTCGAGGTAATAAATGACAAAGAAGCCATTTCGATTGAGACAAATATGAAGTTTGAGCACTCGGTATGTTAAAAGCATCTGCCGTTTTTTTTTTTTTTTTTTTCTTTTTTTCTTTACTACTTTCCTCAGTTCATATTTCCCCCTCATTTTTAGGGGTGCGCACATTTTTTTTTTTCGATTTTCCAACATACTACTACAGTTTATAAAGTTTTAAAACAGAAATTTGTTTAAAAAAATGTTTTCGTTAATTGAGGAAAGCATAGAAGCGATACTAAACAATTTGAGCAGCAAATTAATATCGAATTAGGCTTCTCTAGATTAATTTCTGCATAACGTTCCAGTGTTTATTACTTGCATTAATAGTGTATGACAAGGTCCTCGTTATTGGATTGCTCGATCCATACTTTGATTTGGCAGTTAAAGAGGCGAAAGGAGCAGAATAGGCTGCGAATAAGCCTCCTTTACAAAAAAAGAATAATCGATCATGTGACTTTATCGGCTCTCCGAGGGATATAAGGGTCCACAAAGGGGCTGGTGATAGAGACCCAGAGATCCGTCTTCATCCTGGATGGACTGAGGTGAGGAGTGATCTCCTTTAACTTTGATGGAGAGACCACGGAAGGACTGGTCTCTAGACATAATAAACGGCCAGTATCAATATTAAAGTTGTTGATCATTATTCCACGTGAGGCTTGTGTGCCGCTCCCACTGGCCCTGAAGTGAGTCTAAGGCTAAGCTGATATATACCGATGATTGTATTGAGCGGAAGCTTGCTGCTTGCTGTCGTGTTACATACGAAATTTTTTGTTATTGACAAAGTTGTGGTCTTTGATAAATGACCGGTCGTTAAGTGCGTTGGCTTAAATGATTTTTTAATAACGATATATAGCAGAAACAAGAGTTGTACATCAGCAAATGGAGTCGCGACAGGTTTATTAGGTCGGAAAATGTCCACATTGCTATTTGCTAAGTGCATTCTATTGCAGCGAGCGATTGTTTGCATTTTCCCAGTTAAATAATCGTCCGCAACAGATTTATTTATCGCACCAAAGCAACGACAAAAGCCTTGGCTAGGACTGTATAGCATTGCCAAACTGCTTATCAACATGAAGCTCAGATTCTTCATCGCAATTTACAGTCGTGAAAAGTCGAAAATAGATGCGATTGAAAAACAGCAATAAATCTGACAATCCTGTATTATTTGTTACTTTTACACTCCGAAAACTGTTCCAACGTCAAAATTTCAACATACAAATGAAACTTTCGACTATAAAAACACTGGACGCAAATAAACCACCACCTACTCAAGTCAGCACCGTTTTCTCATTCAGATGTCGACTTCCGTCTCCTTGTCTTGTCTTACCCTTTCTTTCATCCTCGCAAGTTTATTTTAGCTCGAGCCAATTAAAACGCGCGAACAAATTGTAATTTTTTGGGGTTAGCAAATTATTCGGTGGCCACTTGAAACACTTTATGCACTCCACCATATGCTACAAACCAAAAACGCTTTTGTATATTACAATTTGTAACTTTATACCCGTATGCTGAATATGTGACACAGTTTTGTGTTTTGCTTGCAGAATGCAGGGGGCATAATAATATATTCGAGTTTGTTTTGGGCGCGAGGGAATCAATGGTGATGATGGTGCTATAGTAACTGCATAATAGAACCGGATGCAAGAATTTGAAAATTTAAGTTTTCGTGTTATTTTCCCCCCTACTCTGATTGTTATTTCCTGAGCACACTGGCAAATTGCCATACATACATCAATCGTTTCTCATGTCCAGTCCTGTTTTTCTTGGCTGTAATTAGATTGGATTTAATTTCCCACTGTTTGCATTGTTGTTTTAGTCTATCAAACGCAATTCACGCACTGTACCATTTGATATCTTCAAGCGATGCATTTATTTCATTTTATTTTATTTTATTTATTTTTAAAGAATAAAAAAAAAAGAAATAATAAAAGAAATTATTTGCGTTTGATTTGAGGGAAATTAGGATTGAATTGCAGACACGAAACGAAAACACAATCATTGGTATTGTGAGTGGGAGGTGAAAGCGCATGCAAACAAACATAGAATAAATATTAGATTCGGCCGTCGAAAGATGGCGTCCAGATGGGCGCACATCAGGCCTAGTTTCCGCTCTGTTGTTGGCAGTTATCTTGAAGGATTCGGGTGGATCTGCTGCCACCCGCATTGTTCGTCATTTGTTTTTTTTATGTGTATTTTTTTGTTTTTTTAAGTTACCATTTTGAAAATTTCAATATTAAAAAATGTCTTAATTTAAAAAAAAATAAAAATAAAAATAATAAAAATAATAAAAATATTAAGTGCATAAATTAATCGAAACGTAAACACTGCGTGTCAGTATTATAGTTTATGATCGCTTGCGTCTCATTAAATTTACCAAACTTTAATAACTCAAAAAAAACAAAGAAAATAATTTTCAGTCACACACAGCAAAAGTGCGACAAATGACCCAAAACTGACTAACAAATCAAATTTTACGACCCAAAACAAATAAAACAATATATATAATTTAATTATATATATATATATATATATATATATATATATATATATCTAAAATATGTATATATTGCAGTGATAAGTCGGTCCAGCTGGTGCGTGCATGACTAATACCATTGACTAAAGAGAGCAAAAGTAATCGAATTGTATAGTTTAAGGCCGTGCTTGGTGCATTTCGCCACAACAATTGATTCCAGCTAAAGTTAATGGAGGTTTCAGATGGACATCGACTTTCTACTTTCACTGCCCACAATGACCACGCGCATCTCATTTCTACAGTTTATTGGTCACGCACAACACGTGAACAAGGAACCCCTCTTTCATTGTCCGTGTAGCGTACATCCATATGCATTGTTGTAGAATTTGACTTACGTCATATGTTGCAAATGAACTTGAGTGAAGAAGCAATTTAAAGAGTACTACAATACAAACCAATTTAAAAATATATGCTTTATAAATATACATCGCTTTAATTATATTTCAATGTTTGAATAAGAAGCGCCATTTTTTAAAACTTTTTTTAGTTTTCAAAATTAAAAAAAAAATATTTTTTTTTTCTGTTTTGAAGTGTATAAATATTGCTTGGGCGTCACTGGCAGAACGAGGCTACTTGTGATGGAGTGTTGTGGTTTATCCCACACATTACACTTTTATCGGATTCCGTTTAACTCGTTTTTTTTTTAACAGTTTATATGAGGAAGGAACAAATCATCGCATAAAAGACTAATTTAGCGAGCAGGCGGAAAGAAACGGAGAGGATATGTATATATATATATATATATATACCAAAGAAAAAAATAAGAAAAAAAAGTTTTTAGACTTGGAACTTTGTGAACCAGAAAAAAGTTGAGATTTCCATCCAATTCAATTGGATATGTTAATGAAATGAGTGAATATTTAATATCAGCAAAAATTCAAAGATCAAATTTTAAGTCAACATAAATATTGAATTTCCCTGCCATTGTAATTTAAATCTTTCATTCATTTGGTGAAATCTCAAATAATTATAATTAATGCATCTGTGATTTTTCAAAAATTATTTCTTACCATTCCACACGCAATTAAAAAAAGAAGAAAAAAAATTGCTAAACTTGTTAATCCAATCTGTGGTTTCCTATACCAATTAAAAAGTAATCAAAACCAAAATTACCATTTTAAAGATGTGCAAGGAATTAATTAACCCGTTGTTAAATGTTAATCAATGCTCAGTGGAGGAGAAAATTGCATTCGCAAAGAATTAAGCAACACGTGTTGTCCAAATAGGACAACGGTTGAAGCTTTTACGTCTCTTTAGTGTCCGAAAAGGGAGAACATTATGATCCGTTAATTTTCCCCCAACCCATTAAGGAGCAACTCTATTGCTTTGACATTCCTCGACTTTATTAAGGACCCACCAACCTCCCCCCCCCCCACCCCCCCCCCAAAAAAAAATTATATATATATATATATATGTGTACATAAAACTTTTTTTTTTCTTTCTTGAAACGATTTAAAATATTTATGACATTTTTGACTCGTTTTACAAACCTTTTGACATAACAAATTATTATCACAAAAAAAAAAATTGTAGAGCAAAATCGATCCAAAATCAGATAACGTTTTTCATTCATTTTAACCTTCAACTCCCTCCCCCCTCCAAGTTCACCCTTCAAAAAAAATAATTTTTGTTTTTAGTAAAAAATTGCTCGGGGACCCCAAATTTCATCGTGGGACGGATGGTGAAATTAAATCGGACGCACGCGTCGCATAATTTTGCCCCGTTCGTTTCTCTTTGGCAAATAATCATTTGCAGCTGCCTCGCATTGTGTTGTGTCTACGCCTATTTTTACCCTCAGAACGGAGGAAATACAAGATGAAGATGAATTCTAGGCGGTTTGGCTTGTTTTAAGACCCCCTCCCCACCTACCCTCCACCTAATCTCGTTGCCTCAGCCTCCTTTTCACTTTTCCGTCACAATCCCCAGCTCATTCCATCATCTCGTCTTCTTGGCACCAAGCGCCGAGTTCAAAACTCATTAAGTTTAAATGCTTCCATGAGAAATATTTGTTTAAAAAGAGTATGTCATGTGGTTTGCTCGGCTTATTAAATCAATTTGAGCACCCTCGTCCTTCCTCTCTTTTCTAAACGTCATACTACAATTTTAAGTTACGCGTTCGGAAAACGTAGCCGACATGTTTACAATGCATTTGAATGCATTCAAGTTGTTGTCGACAAAACTTGCCATATGCAATTACGTTGAAAACTGGTGTTCGTGCAATTTAAAGCGCACGTTTCAATGCTCCACACAGATGATCCTTTGTGAGTGTTTACCTGTGTGTGACCTGTTGATGAAATCTAATCTATTCCACCTGTAATCGCTCGCTATCTATACAAGATATATTACTGTAAATTCCAATTTACATTTTTTTTTTTTTTTACTAAATTCTAATTTAAAAAAAAAATATTTTTTTCTTACTTTACTTTTATTTTTAAATTTAAGCCTAACCGTCTTCATTTGACAACAGAAAATCCAAGAAAAGAATTCGTGCTAATAAACTTGCATTTTATTAGACACGAAGAGTGCAATAATAACAAAAAGCCTCGTCGTAAATTTCCGACTTACCATCAGTTGTAAAAACAGGCAAAAAGCAGTCAGGAGTCTTACATAAATGACACAATTGGGGATAGACAGCTCGACACTTCCCATTCCCCTTAAAAAATTCCATCTCTCCCTGGGGGACTTATGGGTCAACACCAGTTGCGCCTCGTAAACACGCATCTGCCTACAGTTTTTGAAAGGTTGATGCCCGTTTGCATTTGATCAAGCACTCGCAAACTTCATTTATATATTTAAATATTAAATAACCATCTCGTAAGCGCCAACAAACCTCTTAATTGAAAAGTTTGCGCGTTATTAAAAGTTCTCTTAAACAATTGCCAATATCTGCTCCACAAATCTGAATAATTTATTCGTGATAATTCCAGTCGACTTGTACAGAAGTCTGTTTAAGAATCCAAACATTTCCCTGCCCCACTCCAATCGTATAAACATGTCAATGTCGAAACGTACGTGGCAGCTGCTCATTCATGTGCCACACAGTCTTATTCATTCCAATACACGCTTATCTTACGCTAAAATCACGTAAAAATTTAGTTGGTCATGAAATTGTCTTTGGATAAGTCCCGAGTATTTTATAACACACTTATAAGAGTTTATTGAGTACTTAAATGCAGCAATAATTTTTTTTTTAAGATAACAATTCTAGTCGTTTGTTTGGATTCACGTGTCTTTTGTAGTAGAATGCGGACGTGTCACATGTAATAAACGATAAATCAGAGCGGCAAGCGGGACACGAATTTATGCATAAGTGCACAAAAGCTTTAGTTATTTTCTTTCGGTTGGATCTAACACGTATCAGATTATTTATTAAAACTTCTCCTTGTTACTTTGTTCTTCCATATTTCAACTGTGTATACATCTTGTTTTGAGTTTTTTTTTCCTTCTTATGCTTTAGCACATGTGACCTTTGTCATATGGCTACATCAATAAACCAAGCCTCTCTCTCGCTCTCTTTCTCTCTCTCTCTTCCTTTTAATAACACTTTCAAGTTGGGAATGGAAAAAATTTAAATACATATAGGAAAAATAAAGATGGCGTGTTTGTTTTCACTTTCACAACAAACTCCCATTGGTTACTACGGCCTCGAACAGCTGTTCTAAATTTAAATAAAAAATTCAAAAAATAATATTTTTGTTAAATTTATTTTTTAATTTTTTTTTATTCAAAGCGAAAACATTTTATTATCGATGAAACGCTTTAAAAAATGGCGTCGACAAATTTGATTCATAAAAGCAAATCTCGCGTTATGTGTGGGCTAATCGTACATTTATGGAAACGCAATGACGTCATACCACCCCTCGCGAACAGTTTCGAACTTGGCATTTGGCCACCAAAGCTGTCATTTTATTCCAAACGGAAGAAGAAATAAAAATTAAAATTAAAAACTAAATTCAAACATCAACACAACAGACACACATAAACCACAAAAATAATAACCCGAGACACTAGAGCAATCAACAAGTTCTCGTCATTCACGAAAAACCCACAACTGACCTCATTCACGAGTAAATCTCGCCTAGATCGAGTTATAAAATCAACAAAACAGATAAATAAACCAACACACTCTTCCGTTTCACGTCTTCATTTCCTCATCTGTCCATCACTCAACGCACTCAAATCCGCCCATCCCTACACTGCCCCTCCATTTCTTCACCACAGCATCACTTTGATCTTCGTATTACCGTAATTATATGAAAACAGCAGTCTAATAACATAAACCTTAAAGAGATTTCATCTTTCCCCTCATGGGAATTTCAAAAAAAGAAAAAAAAAAAAAGAAAAAAAGAAAAAAAAAAAAAAATGTGCAACAGATTGACGGTATCATTTTCACTGTTTTCTTAGATCTCTGCGGAAACAGCGAGGCCAAAGACTCTTTAAGGGGGGCGTCGACTGAACATGTTACTGGCACAGGATTTACGTGCGGAAAAACGAAAAGATGATGGAGATATGTTGGTTACCCCCTTCAGTTTCCTTACCCCGCTGCGATTTAATAGAAGCGCTCCTTTAGAAAGGGGGAGATGAGATTCACTCCCTCCCACCTCTGCTTCAGTGATTCATTAGATGCACATGGCACGTGTCACCAGAGAAGGGTCACGAGGCATGAATGGACCAAAATAGGAGAAGCACCTGGGGTGTAACTAGGGGGATTTGGTCGCTATGGAAACGGGGAGTTATGATCGAGCTGGTGTTTGGATTTGCACAGATTGTTGACTTTTATTTTCTATTTTTTTTATTCGCCAATCGACGAATGCGGTTGAAGTCTGCGACAAAGTTGGGACCAATTAAAGCTAAGAAATTCGTTTGGTTGACAAATTTTTTTTTGTCTAAGAAAGAAAGAAGGGGGAAAAAAAACAGAAAGGGATGTTTGGATCAAGATGGGAGATTGAAAGAGGTAGAAGAACTTGCGAAAAAGTTGTGTGCGTGCATTTCTTGGCAACGACCTCATCCAACTGTCTCTATCATAACAAATGGCCGTACGGAGGCCACGCTCATATTATTTTTAGACCAGTGTCTTAATGTCACTTTTTTTTTTTAAATGTATAACCGTTGTCTCGGTATTCGCATAACTGAATTCCGCCTTTAAAGAGATGATTTTTAATTGGTTTCGGCCGTGTTTTTCAATTTGCAATGCAAAGATGCGTATTCGAATAACGTTTCGTTTATTTTCGGGACTAAAAAAAAAAAAGGGTTTGCGAGCGTGGGCGCTAATAAATGACCTCCGAAAAATTTCACTCGTGAAAAAATAAATTTTGCTCGAAAAAGCGCGTTGTAAATGAGTGTGTAATGAATCATTGCGACTGTTATCCCATTAATTACACGGCGTTTACGAGACCACACAAAGTATTAATATTGGTTGATAAAGAAACCACTTGTTATGGAATTGGTTCGATGCCATTTGGAACTTTGTTTTTAGCCTGAAAATAGGACACAAAGCAAAAAAAAAAAAAGAAGAAAAAAAAGTAGACAGATCCAAAACATTTCGTTATGCCTTGTCGCTACTTGATTCGACATTTGCGTGCACGTGTACAAAGGGTTCGATTGCAGAAAACACGCATCGTTTGGCACGCTTTTCTTCAAAGGCATTTCTGGTCCTCAATTGTCAGTTTAACGACTTTGTTAATTTAAGAAAAACCCAATCAATAAAATGTAACAACAGTATGTAAGTTGATGTGTAATTGCGCCTGAATACTGAATAAAGTGCACCCTCGCAACACACGAGTCGCTGCATGTAAACACGTAATTAAATTTGATATGCCTTCACACTTGCCCGTCGAAAAGAATGAAAAACTTTTTGCTTGTTCCACTACCAACTTAGACAGGTCATCTATCATTCTGTTGAAAAAATAAGCTAAGAGCCTATAAGTAACCTTTTTTTTTATAGGAAATATAAGTGAAGTGCCGATAGTACATCGACGCGTTCAATTTTTAATTTTTACGTCGAAGCTTTCACTGTTATTTACTGGTTCTCACGCATTTATAAACAAATTGCAACCGATTGGGATATCTATTGTTCTTTTGAACTTGTTGACATTTCGAAACATCAACAATTGCATCCTTTTGTGGGAAAAATAGATTTTGATATTGCAATATCTCTTGTTGCTCAGCCCGGGTCTATTGTGGGCAAATGAGGTCCGGATTCCGAATGAAACGTTTTGTTGTCTTGTAACACAAATTTGTATTCAAATACTTGAAGAAAATTTGCTGAGTGTGCAATTTCCAGAATTAAACTCGGAATAGCTGAAGTTCGAAATGGTACACGGAAAAAACAATAATTATTATTGCATCCTAATGAAATAAAACCCGTTAAGTCGCTTCATCAATAAATTATGGGTAAATATAAATTAGTTTTAAAATTGCACAGTTTGGCCTAAATAAGTACCGGTTTAATGACCCTTTAAGTGGCCATAATTTCTTTTATCCAACAAAAATTTAAATAAAAATCAATTTATCCATAATAAAAAGCTGCCAAGAGTTTACGAGTCTCAGATTAGAGCCTTAAAACATGCAAATATTTGATATTAAGCATATTAAATAATTTTTCTTCTTCTAACCCTTAATACAATTGCGTAATAAAGCAGCAATTGCGCACTTTAGCAGGAAAAAAATCTCCGATTCGTCACCCTTGTCACATCCATTTTCCAATCCCTTTCTGACATTGACCAGTGGTCTCCCACGTCTGCCTGTTTAAGCACTTTATTTGTGGCTTCCCTAATAAACATCAATAGACAAAAAAACGTGTTCAGAATACCACGAATTTCAGCACAAACTAAACTTGTATCCAAATTAAATTCTATTTTACACCGAAATAACATTAACTAGGAGATCTAATTGATTGGTTTTATTTTATATAAATATTTACCTTGTATAAACAAAATTGCTAGCATTTTCCGAATTCATGCGCGTCGTGTCATGTCATTCATCGCCAATCGCAAGACTGATGAAAACGAATCGGCCTCGAAATGCCTCGGCCCTCGATTGATATATTTGAGGCCGGCCGCCAACAGACAGAAATTTTTCATCCAATTCGACGCACTCGAATAAAGGGACGCGGTCATTCAATTGAAATACTTTCCGCCACGTTCAATTCAAAACTTAACCCCTCAACAAAGCTCGAGATAGATCCATTACTATACTACATTCCTGTTATCCCAATTCTGACAAGTTGACTTATAGATCTTTTAACGAATTGTCTTGAAAGAATTTCCTTTGTCCTTGCCAAAAACATAACCCCTTCCTGTCGAGACAGAAACGATGAATTTAACAATCCTTAATGTCTCCCACTTCCCACTGACGCAATGTTTTTTTCTATTTTTTTATGATTTTTATTTTTTATTTATTTTTTTTTTCCTTTCTTTTTTCATTTAAAATAAACATTAATTATGGATGTTTTCGCGCCTTTGTTATGAAGTGTGAAAAGGGAATTGTGACACAAAAGGCCTTCTAACCCTATTAGGCAAGGCATCCCCATTCCCCACGCAAGCTATTTTCAATCCGAACCCGTTAGTGCCAGAACGTTTGAAACGACCAACTTATTGTTCGCGCTGTCAGCACATATTCGGTTACACTAGACCCCGTCATTTTCACCTCTGCGCCTGTGCAAGGCTAGAGGATGCAACTGCGAATTTAATGGGACAAGAAACGCCTTTGATCTGCACTTTGATTTATCATCTCAACTTGTTGTAAAGTCAGAGTGGAAGGAAAACAAGTTCCGAGTGAAATGAGGTCATAAAAATTACTGTAATGAGTTAAGATGATTACTAAACGATTTTTCTTTTTCTTTACTTTTTAATCTTGAAATCGATTCAAAGAGGCGAAATGAAAATTTCAATTATGTCGAAAGTTTAATTAATATTTCGAGGGTCATCTTAAATATAGATCTGTGGATAATTAAATCTTTTCCAAGTATTTTAATTCGAGTCTCGTAAACTGTTGTCGTAAAAATACGTTTATTCAGTTAATGAGTGGCATTTAACGTTTCACAACTGAAATTTAATCTCGATCAAGTCGAGCTGCTCATTTCGACTGCAGTGTTATGCAGAGAAGCGTTATTTCATATGCGGTCGTTCGAGTATAGGGTGAAATCCCATCTGGAGTCTGAACGCATCTGGAACTGGTAACTTCATGACGTAAACAAAGTCTGGTTGACAATACGAGAACAAAAAAATCAGTTTTGAATTATTTTTTTCCTCGTGATATTCTGTGGAAGGAAAAATCGGCGCTTTTATTTTCAATTCTAATTATTCAAGGAAAATAATTTTATTTTTTTTCAATTTAAAAAAAAAAAAAAATTCAATTTCTCTAAAATATATCCCGAGGTTCTTCTGCAGCCCCCTTAAAGGTTTTGCCACGAAGGAATTTACAGTATAAATGACACGCCATTTATCATGGTGCAACACGTGCGAGATTGCCTCATGATTGGCTCGCTAGGGAAGTGTACCGAGAAGTAAACACAACAACTCGACTTACAAACACGTATCAATTGCAATAAAAGGTCAAAACCAGCTGTATGACACAGCACAAAAACACCAAACTTCTCCGACATAGCTTACAATTAACATTTCTCTTGTGGCGCAGTGAAATTTTATGTTGCGCAAAACAGAGCCCCATACTGAGCTCCATAAAGTACAAAGTAACTTCAATTTGTCCTCTTTGCCAATGTCACATTCCAAATTGATGCTTTCTGCTTATGCATCTTTGCTTTTAGAGTGCGCAAATACATACGAATCCATTAAATTTTCAAATTCTCAGAAATTCACGCATACTTTATCATCTACGATGAAATAAATCCCGAAAAACATCGAATCTGTATCTGTCTTTTCACAGAATCTAAAAACGAACCAAAGTCGACTGAAACAATTTCTAATATTCTAATCTGTAAAGTGGCACGAGCGAATCTAGATAGAAGCGGTCCTTCTATTTGCGCTTAATTTGTGGTTGTAGCACAAAGTCCACGTCCAACAGTGTAAAAACAATTAGTTGGGCAAATTGCCAATTTGGATCATTCCTTTCCATGTTAAGGCTCCTTGCCTTACCCGTCTTTGACCCGCTTCCTCACGCTGCTGAGGGCCTTGAAACTCATCTACATTTAGAACTCTTCCCGTCCTTCGCCCTGTAGACGGCACTAATCACTGCCTGCCTGAGTCGCCGTGACTGCTCCTCTTCCTCCCTCTTCAGGGGGTAAAAAAGAGTCAAATTCTTTTTTTGGAAACTTTTCAATTTATTTTTGTCTCCATTCTTTGTCCTTCTTCTCTTCATTTCTTTTCGTCCGCAGTAAATGAGTTTTTAAAATCGAGTCAGCTCCAGACAACATGTCTTCCTGATTTTTTTTTTATGTTTATTTTTTTTATGTCACGGCTCCTTGTTCTGGGTGTATCGTTGAAAAGTGATGTTTTATTAATGGTCTCAAAGGGGTTTTAAAAATAAAAGTTTGCACAGAATGAAAAAAGTGTCTGCTGCGAAGTCACGCCTCTTGTTTTTCCTCATTCGTACCTCCTTTGACGTCATAGTTCGGGAATCGCGTGGGTTTTTAAGTGACAGTTTGATGAATGTCTTTCGGTTCGGCAAATGGTGACATTTTACTACCCCTGAATCGGTCTGGGGGAAAGCCACCTGATCTATTGCAGCACAGGTGGGATAGACGACATGTTTCAAATCACTTACATTTTCAGCCTTGAACTAATTGTAAACTCGCTAACATATTTCAAATAAATAAATAAGTAAATCCAACTATAAATAAATCCCAAAAACATGCCCAAAAAGTCTATTTACTCAAAACACTAAGAGAACACTAGTCCGATTCATTAAATGTACAGTTTTGTAATTGTTTGATTTTCTATTATTAGAGGTTTGGCGATTACATTTTTTAACTACAAATAACTTGTAACTTAATGATATAAGTTATAAGTTGTATATGTTCAAAACCCAACATATAAAAACGAATTATCAGTTAGCCTCATAAGTAAAAGCTGTACGTATTTACATATAGGTAAGCACATGTGTCTATCAGCAATCAAGGCCAGGGGTCAAGTGACGATGCCATACAGAACCGTAATGTTTGTTCTATAGATTTTGATTTTGTTTTATATGTCCATTCATTAAAAAGAATTTTGCCAAATGGATGGACATATAACTTGTAAGTTGTACATATAAAAAACGTAATCGCCAAACCTTTAATCACAAAACCAATCATTTTTGATGCCCTTAAATCCAATCGTACAATTTTGTATTTGTGCGATTCCAAGATTGGCCCATCAAGTGTAAAATCTGGTAGGGAAATAAACTGTTTACAATTCGCACCACAAAATAAAAATTGTAAAAATTAGTTACAAATAACATTTAAACACAAGTTTTACTGAATCTTCTGGAGTTTTCTCTTGGTTTAGCCAGCTAATAAAAAATTCAAAAATACTTTGCTACATTGAGAATTATTTATGATGGCCACTTAGATCGAGATTAGCTGCCATTATTTTGTTTTGTGCTTGAAAAATCTCAAAATTGCTCGCCAAAATCACAATAACTACCTTTCACATGATTTTTGCATTTTTTTTTTGTTTCTGTTTTTGCAAGTACGCACATTACTGATAGAACTGATATCACGTGACAAATCCAAAAGCGCAAAATTGTTAAAATTGCAAAATTACAAAATTTCCTATTAAATTAAACCTCTTTATAATATTACATCAAATGTTACTGCTAAAATATACTTCTGATCTCATATTTTGCTTCCCAGCTAAACACATCCAACGCCAGCACCCACCAGACATCCTCCCTCTATCCCACTCGCACACGACCCGACATAGCCGTACCTCGCCACCACACTATCGGGCGATTAGAGACACTAATCCCAAGAACAATAGAAATGTAAACTCTTTGTTTACGAATGAATTTAGTCTTACACAAATTTCCAACCACTACCGTATTTGATTTGTGGTCTGGCATCGACACTGCATTGCGGCTGGTCAATTTAATACAATTCTGAGGTCATGAGAAAGCCATTATTGGAATAATTTTACACACAATTAACCCCGTTACAAAAATTTCAAAAACTTATTATCATTTGCAGTTGTTTCTTTAATACGATTCGCGTAGAATTTCAATTACCACAATTATAAACCATGTGAATCTGGAATACGGACTGCGTGCAACCAACACCCGATTGCACAAAATCGCTACCAGAGATCGTGCAAAATTCCAATTACTCACTTAAAACTAATTGTGACTTGTCGCTTTAATTTATCAAATTAATTTATCCGTTTATTTTCATTATTTATTTTTTATTTTTCCAGCTTACCGCCGCAATATGTCTATCCATCGCCTTACATTGCCTCACCGAGTTTGGTGCCTCTGCCCCACACGCCCATCAGTCCAGCCGCGGCGGCGGCAGCAGCGGCAGCGGCCGGCCAATTTTACGATTATCAAGCTGCATATCCGGGCCAATATCCCAACGGTTTCGACACGTACCCATACTCCGCCGCAGCGTCAACCTCGGGCTTCGTGACTCCAGGATACACATACACGATCCCTCAAGCTGTGGCAACAGGTGCACCTGGGCCTTTTCCTTTGCCCTACACACCGCAACCTCAAATACAGGAAGCTCGAATGCAATAGAAGAGCGCAAATTTAGACGAGCAAATTTTTCTTTCGTCGTCGATTTTCGTTCCTACTTCTAACGCCATATTTTTTATCAAAGTGGAAATTGATTCTCATCGAGATATACAAAGATTAATTCCAAATTTTTTTTTTTTTAATTTTTTTTTTTTATCCTTTTATTTTCACTCACGCTCTCTTTTCCTCCTTTATTTAATTTGTTATTTGTTGGGAACTTTTTTGTTTTATTTTAGTCGAAGAGTTGATAAAAAAAGAGAAAATTGACTCTCTGTATCAGTGTCACTCAAGAACAAAGAATAGCAAGAGGAAAGAAAGAAATTAAAGAAGAAAAACCTACCATGTCTTCGCTCAGTCTTCATCAATCTTGACTTTTCAGGTGAAAATTTTCTCTTTTCTCGAGTTGAGGAAAGGAAAGAAAACAAAAAAACTAAAAAAAAACAACTAGAAAAAAAAAAAAAAAAAAAAAATATTATCTAAAAGAAAAAACCTAAAAAAAAAAAATTAAAAACTAACCAAAAAGTGTCACCAATTGAGTCACCCTTAATGATATTTTTTTTTTTAAAGAAAAAATCAACTTTTACGTAACGCGCCCTATCATTTATTTATTTATTTATACTTATTATATAGTCTTTAATATCAGTTATTATTATCATTATTACTTCTACTATTAATTATTATTAAAATAATAATTTTTATAATGATTACCGGTATTTAATTATTAATACTGAAAATATCAAAAAAAAAAATGTTTAGGAGTAAACAAATGCTGTTTATTTAGTATATGTACATTTTGAAGAGATATTTTCTTTTTTAAAATTTAATTTAATTTAATGTGCTGAAAGTGGGATGGAATTTGAAAACTACAAACGTGCTATTATTATTTTTGTTTTTTTTAAAATTTTTATTTAATTAGGCCTTATGTATCTCTTGACTGTGATGATGTTTGCCTCTAAAAACAGACACCGCTAAGCCCTAAAATGATAAAGCAAAGCCTGGATTTGACAGATTTTATTGGCCAAATGAGTGAAACCTAATTAATATGTAGTTTGTCGCTTCGAATTTCACGTTTGTAATTTCATAACCCCTTATTTTCAATCTCCTTAAAGTCTAATTTATTTAAAAATTAAAATCTTCATACATAATCAAAGGGTTTAAGATATTGCGGGCGTCTTTCAGGAGACAGGAGAAATGAGCACTTTCAAAGGATATAATGTTTTCGAGTAATTTATTATTAATTATATCATTATTGTCATTTATTACTATAAAAAAAATACTAGATAGATAAACTAGTCCACTATTTCTTAGATAATTACGTAGTAAAGGTATAAATGTTTTATATTTATATGTTGGAAGGTCTACTGCTCAAATTTATTGACAAGCAAGACTTTGGTTTAGCGTGCAAAACAGTATTTTTTATTTAAAACTCAAAAACTCATTCGTATTATTTTTTAATCAATTCAATCGGGCATTAAAACGTTCCTATTTACCTTTAAAACAAAATGTCAATTTTAATAAATAAATAAAAAATCTAGTCATTTATTTCCATAGTTTCAAATACTCTTTGAACTTCAACGAACAAAACGCAAATATTTTACATATTTAATGTCGAATTGAGAAGAAGAAAAAAAAAAATACCGTTTTGCGCACATTTATAAAAAATTTAAAAAATTAATTTTAAAATAATAAATAAATAAAAAGTTTAAATTATCAGTGGAACAAATAACCCGTCCTCACACATTGTCCGTCCCTTATGTCAGTCATAACAAACATTCATTAAGAAAAGCATTTATTTAATGCTCATATTACTTGGAAAGATTCAAAGTAACTTTTCAAACTCATTTGATCATACAATAGTTGCACTCATATTTTTTTTTTTGTTTGGTAATATTGCCCCGCTCGTTTTTCCCCATCTCACTTTGCTGCCAAATGACATTTCCGCACCAACGATTCCCGAGTAAAGCACACAGAAATGCTTCTCCAGTCTTTTGCCTCAACCAAAAACTCTCATAAATCTCAAACGGCGAATGCGCGACTTTGAACATCACTAGGGCTGCCATTAAATTGCCACGAGTCCATTAAAGCCATTTTTCTTTAGCTGAAGGTTCAGCCAACAAATCACAGGTGACAATTCCAACGCCTAATAAGGTTGGTGTATCAAAAAGATGAAAGATGCAAAAAGTCTAGCAAAATCATGTGCAGCTGTGTCGCTTACATCTCCTGCCCATCAATTTCACATCCCCACTGGGATTTGTTATACAAGTAAACAACTGCGAACTTATTGCCCAGCCACAAACTTGAGTGTTAATTAAATACTAACAAGTTTTCTTCATTTTAAATTTTTTAAAAACAAAAAATAAAAATTCTTTACATCTTTTGGGATAAATAAATAATAAATTTGAATTTGGTGCTGAAGTTTGTTTTAACTTATTTAAATTTATTTTCGCATCGCTTGGAAAAGCATTTATGAATATTGACACTGTTTTTGTTTATGGTAATTTGGGCCTTTGGGGAAGATCATGTCGCCACTCAAAGCGGAAATGTCATTTTAGCAAATTAACCGAATATTGTTTTTATTTTTTTTAAATTTTTTTTTTTTTTAATTTAGCTAAGTGCAAACTTTTTCTTTTTCTGTTTTTATAAAATAAAAAAATAAAAATTCATGTTTGTCTTAAAATAAATCAAAATGTAAAAGAAAAGGTGCCTTAATGTTATTTTTTAAGTAACATTTAGTGACAACGCCTTCAATTCCAGCTTGCCTTAGTTTTAAAACAGAAAAGAAAAAGAAGAACGAAAAAAAAAACTAAAAACTGTAATTTATCAACTTATAAGACCCGTCCATTTTTTCATACCAAAAAAAAAAGAAAAAAAATCGATAAATTCAAGAATTCTCAATCTTACGTTGTTTATACGTAATTACCAGCTTGTAGTAAAAAAAAAATTATAAATTTAAAGGTATAGCTGTTTACGAGGAAGTGTCGCTTATATTTATTTGTTGTTAATTTATTACTTTTCCAGTCGTTTCCGAATTGTAATTCTATTTTAAAGCCTGTAAAAAAAAAATTGATCGAAAGTTAGTTGAACTAAAAAAGTAGCTAGAATTATTTACCGTAGCAAAGTATAATCCTCATCATTTCTCAGTAATATAATGTAGTCCGCCAGAAATGTATGTCTGTTTATGTGGTATGTATGAAACCGAATGTAGAATTCTTCAAGGTCTGACATTTTTACGTTCAGGTTGAACCAAATCTAAAAAGAAAAAAGAAAGAAAAAAAAATCACAAAATGAGAAATTTTTATTGTCTCGTCATATCGACTATTATTATATATTATTATAAATAGCATAAAAATAAATTAAACTCTATATTTCCCTTATTAGTTTAGGCTACGCCTAGATGTACTTAAAATAAAATAAAGAAAATGGCGACTATTCGCCACAACTTTTATTAATTTCTTGTTTGTTTACTTGCATGTTTTTCAATACATTTTATAATAAAAAAAATAATAAAATAAACAGCTCATTAAGCGTTAAAAATACTGCAGTAATAAATTACATGGCAATATCGAATTATGTGAAGACTTCCAGGCAATGTTGCAACTTATAATTATAGCGCCGAACAGTAGCCGGGTCGGGTATGTGTGTAACGAACAATTTCTCTCTCAAGTCATTAATCGAAATCAAGAAGATTGCCGATATGAATTTATTTCGCCGTGCTTGAATAAAATATATTGACTCAGTTTATTGTCTGGTCGTTTTTTGTTGTCTTTAATTGCAATTCTCGGTTCGGCTTTCCGCTGCGCGGCGTTTTCCATCTAGTGGTGAAACATAGAAACGACATAATAGAATAAACTTTTTTATAAATTCAAAATTTAATCAATGTGAAACGAGAATATATGGGTTTTTCCTTTCTTTCACTTATATCCATACAACGTTTAGGCATTCATTGGGTCATTCGGTTTTTTATTTGCAGTTTGTCAATTTTTTTTGTCTGGCTTCGGTTTTAAGAATTGCTCATTCATCAAAATGGCGATCGGTTCAGCTAGAGCTCTGTTCGGAAATGCAAGCAGTCAAAGTCAAAATAAGAATTTGATCGAGTTTCGAGCGGGGAAAATGGAACTTAAAGGTACTATGGTTCATCCGGACAAAAGGAAGGGCTTGGTGTTTGTCCATCAGACCGACGATTCCTTAATGCATTTCTGCTGGAAAGATCGAACTTCGGGTACTGTTGTCGATGTAAGCAAATTAACAAAAAATAACTCGTTTTTCGCGTTTGAAATTACTTTTACACCGTTTTTAGGACTTGATAATATTCCCCGATGATGTGGAATTCAAGCGAGTTGCCCAATGCACAACCGGGCGTGTTTACATTCTCAAATTCAGATCGACGAACCGAAAACTCTTTTTCTGGATGCAGGTAAAAATTTGCGTAAAAAAATTAAAATAAAACGAATATAAATCAAATTCATTTAATCCCAGGAACCGAAAACGGAAAAAGACGACGAATGCTGCAAAAAAGTAAATGATTACTTGAATAATCCGCCCGCTCTGGGTGCTAACCGAAGTAGTGGGAGCACACCCGGTGGTGGTTTGCCGTCCGAATTGTCCAACTTGGGAGACAGTGAAATCCAAACGTTGCTTAACAACATGAGCCAACAGCAACTGGTGCAGTTGTTTGGCAACGTTGGTGGGTTAGGCGGCGTCAGCAATTTGACCAACATCCTCGGCGGCCGCACTGGAAGTGGACAGTAAGAAATAAATTTCCATTTCACCGATTTATTCACTTAATTTATTAATTTATCAGGTCGCGAGTGTCTTCGACTGCCAGTCCGCGCCGAGAAACAGCTACTCCGGTTGTAACTACGCCGGCAACCACCACTCCCGTCGCTACTCCCACAACTACGACTGCCCCGTCGGCCCCGGCTAACATTCAGCTGAGCGATTTGCAGAACATTCTGTCGGGTATTCGGGTACCACCGCCGACCGAAGACAGTCAAGCCCAAGCTCGACCTCGTAAGCCAAATATTTATCCGGCGATCTAGTTTCACTCAATTCATTTTATTCGTATAAAGCAATAGATTTGTCTACAGCTGTCAACGTGGATGCATTGCAGCCGGTTTTGAACAACCCGGACTTTATCCAACGCTTGCAATCGTTGATTCCGCAAGTGGAAGCCGGTGCTACGTCCGAAACGTTGAGAGAGACATTCCAGAGTCCCCAGTTTCAACAGGCGATGAGCATGTTCAGCGCGGCGCTACAGTCTGGCCAATTGGGCCCTCTGATGCAACAATTCGGATTGGACGAAGCTACAATTACGGCCGCTGCTCAAGGAGGTATTATATAATGTTACACATTCCGAGGAAGAAATATTTTTTCTAAATTTGATTTTGTACGTTAGATCTGGAAACGTTTGTGAGAGCCTTGCAGTCCTCGTCGGCTCAGGGCGGGAAAAAACCGAACGAAAGTGGCGCCAAGAGCGACGGAAAACAGGAGAAAAAGGACGACGACGACGACGACATGGCGCTGGATTAAATAAGTAAAATTAATCGATTAGTGTAAGAGAGTGGTACGCAGTTAACCATATACAATAAAAGATTTTTGAAAATGCATCTTTTCATTTTTATTTGATTTTTTTGTTTGTTTTGAATTACATAAATTAATAGCACATCTCAAACGAGAGCTGTCAGGTTCCACTAGCTCTTGCTGGAGTGATGCTCTTGATACATGCAAAGACAGGCAAAAAAAAAAACAGGTAATGTTTCGCACCTGTCGTTAAGGGTTAACGAGCTAAAACTATTGTTTTTTTGACACTAATGATTAGACATGAAGACAACAGACAAAACCAAAAATTAATTTCAATTTGTTGTAAACCAAAAATCGTCTACAGTAGCATCTACTGCGTATATAGCATCATTTGAATTGATATTAAGTCTTTTAAGATGTTGCATCAGCGTAATGGTAAAACAATGATTTCTGCTGACGGTGAAAAAGAAAACACAAAAAAAAAAAACATAAAAAAAAAACATAAAAATTCAATAAATAATACCGAGTTTCTCAGTACACTGTACAGATTTCATTTAGTATGCTTATTTAAACTTTACACTTAAAAATAAATACTAAGATAAAATTATTCTCATAAAATATTTGCCATAGACTTTGGGGACATGCAACGGAGCTCAATATAAGAAATTACAATATTATACAAACAAGCTTGTTTTCCTGTAAAGCAAAAATAAAAGAAACGAAAAATAAATTAAAAAATAATACTCCTCTCTAATCGGTTCCATGGCCAATAGTGTTGTTGTCTTCACATGCGATCATTGAAAAATTTTTTTTAAGGGACTGCGTTGGTAGCAACCGGGGTCACAGCCACCTTGTTACCATCAAGGTCGAGTCCGTTGGAGTTAGCCAGCTTTTGACTTCCCTCACTGTGAAGCCTTGAAAAACAATTTTATTTTATTTTTTTAAATTAAAACGATTTATTTAACTTTAATTTCGAGTTATTTTACCCATCTCCAGCACCAATATTGGTAGTCTCCCTTTTCGTTTCGACCACATTGTCAATTCCTAGTTCAGCTAGCGCTTGAAGTGCCGTCAACGCGGCCTGGTCGTGCGACATGTCGAGGGTGGATCCGGCACCGTGACTCACATGCGGTGGATTTGTAGTGAGAGACACGAGTGATAAATATTCACTTTTGTTACCCTAAAGAACAAATTTTTGTTTACTTTTTAAAAGAATCGTTATTTATATTTTTTAACTTCAATTTCAACCTTTGGAAAATCGGTAAACTGCACATTGAATCCCAAAACGTCCGCAAGATATAACAGTTGTTGTTTCGGTCTGACGGCTTGGCCGCTTAACGATTTATGTCCAGATTTGAGAAGAGCTTCAGCAGTCGGAGAAATACCTAAACAAAAGCACAAAAAGCAAATTAATTCCCTTTAAATTTCTCGAATAATTTCCTTCGATTAACCATTCGTGAGTAATTCTTTAGCAATGGTGGCTGTATTCTGCATGGTTATTTTGCACGCGTCAGAATTATGCGACGAGCCACCATTGCTTTGATTAAATCCAGCTGATGTACGACTTCTATCGTTCAGCGCTAAATCTGGCATTAAAATCAGCCCGGGAACTAACTGGCGCCCACTGCGCGTTTCAATGTTCGGCTTTTCACATTCTTGATCGAGAAATGTCACTTTGCGACTTCTGTCGGCATCGCCGCCCTAAAAATAACAATCGGTTAAACTCGGTCGATGCAAACTTGAGTTATCGTTTCGGTATTACTTCTTGTCCCGGTGTCTTGATTGCCGGTTTGGTCGGCTGGGGTGGTGGACGGCTGTATCCGAGCATTTGCAGCAAACCCTCGGCAGCGGCACGTTTGGCTAACTTCTTATTAGGCCCGGTTCCGGTGCACGTGTGGGGCGCTACAGATACTTGCATTACAAATTCGCGTCGACGCGGCAAACCACGCTCGGCAATCAACGAATACACGGGATCCTTCTCCTTTTTCGCTTGTTGGATTTGAATGAGACGACTAATGGGATTGATTCCTTGTCCGAAATCAGTGTTACTTTTTTGTTCCTTAAAAAACAAAGCAAAAATCTTAAAAATCTCAAAATCATTTGCATTAATTGGTATCCGCACCGTTGTATCGCTGACTTTGATCAAATTTCGACTTTTTTTCTTCACCGTAGGTGTTTTCTTCTTCACCCTTTGCATCGTGGGTGGTAATAGTGGTAGTGTTTTTAAGTCTTCTAACATTTTCTCGGCGGCTCGTTTTTTGGAAATTTTTTTCCCATTTCCTTCGCCTTCAGTTACCATTTCTCCAACAATACATTTCGTAATGAACGTTCGCATGTGTGGCGGACCACTTTCCCGCACCACCTAAACAAATAAATAAATAAAAACAAATAAATTCAAATGACAAAACGAAAAATTAACGCCAAAGTTAAAAAAACCTCAAATCCCACAGAAAAATTCCGCTTAAGAGCAATTTCGTGAACTAAACTGATAGGAGACTTTAATTCGGCATTGGGATCGACATTTTCATCTTTTCCATTAATCGCAATCTCTTCTTCTACCACCTGTGGAACGGCGCTCTCGGGCAACGGCAATTCACGAAGCATCTTCAACGCTTTAGCCGCAGCGTTATGCCTCGCCGCTTGCGCCGTCCGCCCTTCACCCACGAATTCCCGATTCCCGACCGTCAGAGAAATAAAAAACATTTGTGGAGTTCTGTGATAATGATATCTAAAAAACGACAAAAACAACTTTCAATCAAATCCCCCAGAATCCACTCCGTTCTGTCCAACCTTTGATGGTACATCCCACGAAAATTAAAATTCGGCGCCATATAAGGCGGACGGTAAGGTTCTAAAAATTTATAAATTGCTGGTTCGCCACGTTTCATTGCCAACGCGTTAAGTTCAACCGTGGGTGTGATATTTCCGTTGTAATATGGCCCTTCCATTAGGTGGTAATTGAATATTCCTGGACCTAAAAACAAAACAAAAAGGCGTGTATACATATAAATATATTTTTTTTAAACTTTTATATTTTAATTACCCATTCGTAACTGCTGCCTTTGGGCTTTAGGGGGTGGGTGTTTGAAATTAGTCTTTTCAAGCGCAAAAGCAGCAGTAGCATGTTGTGCTTTTTTAATAGAAGGTCCAGCCGCGGTGTATTCTTCTTCGCCTAATCGCAACGCAACAGAAAATGTCTTTTTATGGGCAGGACCACTTTCATCCGTTAACCGGTATTGGTGCTGAATCTGCAAAGAAAAATATTTATTTTTTTTTTACGATTTCCTTTTCTCTCTTTCGCCGTGACGTTAATTCGTCGCAAAAAATTCTATTCACTGTTCGTGCCATAAAATATTAATGTAAAAACTTTGAGATAATCGATAATTTCCGTTCCGTGAGTTTCCCTCGTTAATGGTTTCACGTACAAAATGGGTCACTCAACTGCGAAGTATCGGTTTCTTCCGTTACTACGGCATTAGCTCGCGATTTAATTGAATACATTTAAATATTTACGGTCACCAACATTAAATAATTGAATTTCGGATCATGTTTTACCTTGTTGTAGCGGGCTAACTCATTAATCAAACACATTGGGGTTTTCTCTTTTGTGTTTGCCACGTTTTGAATACAGGAGGATGATGTTGTGTTATTTATTAAATTATGCAGTTCTCCGGAACCGTTGGTCAAGGAATTACAAGTAACATTATTAGATGTGTTTGGAATATTTTCTGAAACTAATGCAGCTGCAGGTCCAGGTAAGACAATTGATTGACCTCCTGGATTGGTGGGAATGTGTCCTGGGCCCATTGGAAGAGACATGGATTCCACCATTGTAGGCGCACCTCCAAGATTAAGAGTTGGCGTCGAAGGTGATTGATTCACAGCCATACCCACAATCATTCCACTGCCTAGATGCAAAAGAAAAAAATAATATGAAAATAAAGCGAGCAAAATCGATGTTTTTGTTTATTGATTTTAATGTTTTTTTTTTATTTTATTTTTTTTAAATTTAATTAATTTTAATGAAAAATGTGTCTCACCAAGATTCCAATATGTGGGAGGTAACATATTAGGTGAAGAATATTTAATTTTTAAAACTGCTTGAGGAACTGGCATTGTACACATCATATTTTATCTAACAAATAGCAAGAAGAAATATTTACAATTTGCTATTTAATTTTTAAATTTTTAAAATTTTTAAAATTCTTAATTTCTACAAATTTAGGAAATTCAGTTTTAAAAAAAAATAGTCTACCTGTTGGTTTCAGTTGAGGATGAGGAATAGACGAGGGACTAAAGGAAGGCAATTGCATTTGTATTTGGGCCATTCTGGAAAACGAAAAAATATGTTTTTACAAAAAGGGTTAAAATGGATTCCAAAAATATAAAAAAAATTCTAATAAATAAAATTGACATAAATTATAATTTTTTAAAAATTATTTGAATATATGAATATTTTTTGCGAATTTAGGTTAATTCCAATTAGTGGATATTCCACATTTTATGTCATTTTCTAAATTAGGCTTACCAATTTTGTGTAGGTCATCAGGTTACGCTTTTTTAAAGCTTAAGATGAAAAATGTCTAGAAATGGATTTACCTGATCCAATGTTCGGTTTTCTAGTTGCGTCTTAAAATGTTACACAGATTGTTGGGCTGTTTTTAGGATTCATACAGTGATTCTGAGTAGCACACTGTTAATGGCAAACAGTAAAGAAAATACCAGACTAACATGCATCCATGTTGGTCTGCACCCGAGATGAAATACAATTTCACATCCGGGACTTGTATTTTGCCAAAATAGAAATTCCTTTCTGGTGAAGTCTGCAAATTTTGATTTTAATTTTAAAATAATTTTTATAATGTACGCAATTTTAAGGGAATAAAATTTGCGAAACTAAATGTATTTCAAAAGAATTCGGATGATTAAAAAATTGATTAAGCCAGTCTTTTCTTCGTTTTGGGTTTTAGCGATACCGAACCTGATGCGTTACTGTGGCAACGGATGTAAACAACTAGCTGCAATGATCGATTTAACGCTTAGGTTTTTTCATGCTTGGTTTGGTTGCTGTCTGAAGTTATCGAGATGCAAAACAATGTAAGAAATCCGATTTTCTCCATTTTTTCAATGAGATATTTTAATATGGCTATTTGATTAGATTTACGATGAGCGTTGTCACATCATGAAATCATGGGTAAAACTTAATTTACAATAAATTAGTATAATAATTTTCTAATTGTTTCGTTTTCTTTTTGTTCATTTCAGTTTGCAGGTTGGACCGATCATCAACGCCGATTGTTTCTAAAGGATATAATTTGCAATGTTGTAACGCCTGCTCAGAAACATTATGTATCCACTATTGTAAAACCGATTTGCAGCAGTAACAACAGCAGCGAGAAAAATTCCGATTTTTCGCATCAAATTCCACATTCAGTCGCAATACGCATATTTTCACATTTAGATCCTCGCAGTTTGTGTAGAAGTGCACAAGTAACTTATTTAGTTATTATTACAACCAAATTCAAATTCAAATATTTTTTATTTCTAGGTTTGTTGGTATTGGAAATGTTTAACGGAATCAAATGACATCTGGATGTCTAAATGTTTAAAATTAGGATGGTGTTTGCCAATTAATTCCACACAAACGATGCAACCATATGCGTGGAAGCAGCTGTTCAAACAGAATTTTTTGCGCCTGAAACGCATATCACAACCCGTTAAGTGACTAAATTTAAATAAAAATGGGTGAATACTGACAAACAAAATGTAAAATCTCCTCCTCAGGTTATCAAACATACCTTACCAACCGCAGAAACTGCGACAATGACAGAAATGCCGCGTGATTATATGGAACAAATGCCGCGTGATTATACGGAACAAATGCAATCACAAGGCGAAATGAAACTCAGACCGAAATCCGTGACTCTAAGATCGAAATCAGGAAGCATCCAAGATGGCTACAACAGTCGGCCGTCGTCTGCCAGTTCTTTCCAAGAACCGAAGGGTTTAGCTCACATTATGCAATTAGGACGACATCACCCACCGTGGCGAGCGTGCAATCGAAAACCGCACGATTTAATTCGATATAATTACTTGGATAATAGTAACATCATTTGGGAACTTACTCAAGAGTATGATTTCATTTTTACATACAATAATTTGTAAATGTTTAAATTAATTTTTTTATTTTTTATTTCAGGCGTGAGAAAATATTTGGCAAATACATGGAATAGGATCATCGCTTTGTTTGCGCGTGTGTGTATGAATTTAGTATGAATTTATTCATCATATACCAAAAAAATGTTTTATGTACAAAATAAATACAAAAGTCGTTTTAAAAAAACAAAAATTACTATAAAGCTACAAACACTGTCCTTGAAAGTTACTTTTTTTAAATAAAAAAAATGTTAACTTTATACAATACTGTAATGAAATGGTAGTTGGAGAAATATTTCTAATAAAAAGATTTGGTTTACACTCTTGTGTTTGGTAAAATTTAGTACATACATTTTTAAAAATGACGACTTGGTGAGGCGTTTTTAGCTGGCCAGACGCAGCCGTGTTCGTCCGAACCATCCATGCAATCTACAAAACCGTCACAGATTTGTTTTCGATTTAAACATTTTCCTAACGGGCATCGGAAACCATTACAAGACGAAATCACAGGTCGCGGTAAAGGGTTACCTAATTTCAAACAAATAAAATTTTTAAAAAAAATTAATAATATTAAAAACAAACAAACTATTTACTCATTATTTTAGTTATCCATCCCCTGTAATTCACAACTTTCGTATAAATTCCAGGTCTTGACGGTCTCGCGCATCCAAACCCGTTGCTAGTAACACCCGTAAGTGTCCATCGGCTGTCACTTTGTTGGCACATTAAAGGACCTCCACTGTCTCCCTAACCAAATAGAAATTACAATTTTTAGGATGAAAATGGTCGGAATTCTGCGTTACAGAATTGACATACCAAGCACGCATCACGTCCACCTCGTTCAACACCAGCACAAAACATATTGTGATTGACCCTGGCGTAACTGGCTAATGCGGTCGTATAAGTTCGACAGTTTATAGCACTTATTAAAGGCAACCTGACTTCCTGTAGAGTGTCAGCTATAAACGTAACGGATTAACGGTTAAATGCGAGTCAATTTCTTTAAAGAAAAAAAATTAATTACGCAAATAATCGCCGTCTTCGTCGACTTGTCCCCATCCAATCACAGTGCATCGTTGCTTGTTAGAAATACTGGCCTGTGTTTCATCCACAGTGGGTAAACAAACTGGGCGAATGTGATCACTGAGATTAATTTAAAAAATATTTTATTAACGTTATATTTTTTTAATTTAAAAAAAATTATTATTAAATCACCTAAATTGAATCGGTTCTTCCATACGAATTAAAACGATATCGTTAATAAAATTATTTGCTACGTAATTTGGATGAATGATTATATGAGATATCCGCCTGATGCGTTCGTACGGGGAATACGATGCGCGTCGTGAAACTCCTAAACGAACTGTCCAATGGTGATCAATTGCCCTGCAATTTTAATTATTACAATTAAAATAATAATAAAAAATAAAAAATCTTACATGTAGAAGCAGTGGGCAGCGGAAAGCAGATATTGCGAGGAGATTAAAGTGGCTCCACACATAAAATTGCCTTCTTTATACACCGCTGCTTGCCAAGGCCAACTTCCAGGAACTGAATTAATGCCACCGACTATTCGAGCCCTTGATTTTACAAATTCATGTCTTCTACCACAAGAGAATTCTTTACATCTAACCGAAATGACTTTTCTCGAATCGCAGCGGGTAGGAAAGAAGTCAATCGCGACGGTCCTTGGTAAATAAATAGATTAACGTCGTAAAAACGTTTTATTATTTCCTTCTGTTTACTTTACAACTTACTTTGCATTTGAACTAACGTTATTGTATTGCGGTTCAAAATACACTTTCTCACTGAGTGCTTTCACAAAAAGCTCTTGAAATTCCTTGCCTTCCTCGAAATCACTGCGTAAATATAAACAAAATTAATCGATGATTATTAATCGATTGATAATTTACCTGTAGCCCATCGCTTGACAGACCACTCTGGTTAAATCTCCCAACGCAATTTGCGCTTCGGCCACGAAACTGTCAAAATTTTTCATACAAAGTTTGCCCCATTGTCCTTCTTTTCGAACCAGAACTAAACCCGAAGCCCAATACACTCCGTCATCAGCTACGGATATGTTAGGAGCAATGGTCACTAAAATAATAAAAGAATTTTTCAAAATTTGATCGTATAATTTGCGTTACGGCATAATTCAACAACTTGCCACATTTTTTTTCATCTTCGCCGTTCGGACAGTCCGCAATTCCATCGCACACATTGAATCGTTTAATGCACATCGCCGAATTTGGGCATATATACATGTCTGGACTACACCACTCTAAATAATAATTTTTAAAAAAGAATTAGACTAGAGAAAAGAAAAATTGTTAATAGTAAATGAATATACCACATTGATTTTCATCCGAATAATCCCAGCAATCCACAACTCCATCACATAAAGTACTGTTGATAACGTTTCGCCGAACGAAGTCGGCGCAAGCTAAAATCAGAAATTTTAAAGTTTTTATTTGTATTTAATTAAGTTTCATATTTAACTCACTGCATCCAGCTTCGTCGCTATTATCGAGACAATCTCTCACTCGATTACATCGACTAAAACTCGAAACACATTCACCGCTGTGGCAATGAAATGACGATGGGCTGTTGCATTCTACAAAAAAAAAAAATATATATGCGAATTAAATATTTTTTTAAATATAAATTACAAACTTACTATTTGTAGCACTAACTGTAGTATGCGCGGTAGATTTCCTAAAACTGTTCTCATTTTCCGTGCTCAAAAGTCCATTCGCCGCATCGTCGGCAGATTCTTCCGAGTACGTCTCGTATTCATGAAACAGTAACGAATTCCTTATTTCCCCCGATTGATTCGAAACCGTCAAATTATTCAATTTGTTATTCTCTTCCTCGTGATCCGTCGCATTTTCACTCTCGCTCTTACTAAATGTGAATAAATTCCCGGGCAATGCACTCAACGTCAATAAATCAGGCGATTGGACGTAAACATCCTTATTAAAAAGCGATTTTTGTTTCTTCAAACTCTCAAACAATTCAGATTTGGGCGTGACCAAACTCATTTCTTCGCCCACAGACGTCACGACACGAGTTACCGTCAAAGGCTCAATCGGCGAGCGCGTAGAACTTTCATTTCCAGCCGAAGTTTCCATCGACACAGAAGTCACTAACGAATACCTCGTTCCGCCGTCCGAAACCCAATGTTTTCTCTCCCTCGTTTCCCTCACCCCCTGCCTCCTCTTCGCGGGGTCTCGAACAATATTCGCATTCGCCTTATCCAAAGGTAAAAATCGCGCATTCTGAACCGGAGCCGTTTCCGTGGACAAATCGGGCAACAACTGCAACGCCGGTGCTTTAGAACTCACAAAACCATCGTCACTCATCGAACTGTGCAATCTGCCCTGTCGAATTCTTTGCCACTCCTCTTGTCTTCTCCGCAATGCACCCGACATGCGCGATCCGTTATTTCTTCTCGGATGAGACCCAGGAGGAAGTCGTACTATCACAGCGTGACTAGACTGGTTTCTCAACAGCGTTGAATTCGAATCGACGGCTGGTGACTCCGTTGACGAGACCCTCAGCCCAAAACCCGACTCGGGGTCGTCTCTATCAGCTAATATTTCGGTACTAGAGGGCTCGCTTCTTCCCACTGGAGACAAGGGCACCCATTCCGTCGAAACGTTCGCAATTTCCTTCGGTTTATTAATCGTGAGCGACGGCGAATCCATCCGAATCACAACGTCGTCCTTATTTGGTGGCGAAATGCGCGATCTAAATTCTTGAGTGTTGTTCGGAGATACGGTGGTGGTGGTGGAAGGAAAAAATGCGGCGATTCCTTCGTCGGGCTCCCAATCAAAACTGATTTCCGATACGGAACCGCGATTAGACGCTCGTTGCGTCGTCGGTTTCGTTTTAGGTGAAGGTGACGAGATCCGATGGTCCTTTTCGGTCGTAAACGGCTCCCATTTGCCGTAATCGACTCTGTGTGTCGCTTGTTGGTGGTGTTTCATGTACGGAGGTCTGCTCATTTCAAAAGTTGACGAAGGCAGGTTGGAAATTTTCGTCGTTGTCGTTGTCGTTATTGACTCTAAAGTCGTGCTGGTTATTTTAGATACGTCGGTAGAGATGGACTCGAGGTCTGATATTTCGACCGAGTCGTCTTCGTTGGCAAAATAATCGACGAAGTTGATTTTTTGAGCAAATGACACTCCTAAGAAATAAATATAAAACTCGTAATCGTGTTTGTGAAATTTAAAATTCAAACTAGTCACAGGTGCTACACTGTTATATAACGGGCGTGAGGCGACCTTGAGATGCTGTATATTACCACGACCTTCTACTCGTAACTATTAAAATTAGTACCTGAGATATTGAGTGTGTTTGGATCTACGCGGATCGTTTTGAAGGCCAATGGGTTGTTTTGTTGCACTTCATCGCGCATCACGTCATACACGTTTTGTATTGAATATTCGGGCGATTTTCGACGATCCAAATATAGGCGGAAATGTACGACCAGACTGCCATTCCTTATTGGACATTTCGCGTTAATTTCTACGCTATTAATTAGGTTTTATTTCGTAAAAACTTACTGAAATGAAGTTACTTCAGTTCTAATGAATGCATCGGACAATGCACTTTTCTGGTAAACAGTATTTAGCTGCAATAGAAAATAATTAATTAATTATTGGATTTTGTTTAAGTGTTTTAACGTTTACCAATGTTTCGTACGTTTGTGCTTTAATATTAAATTCAGGTGACGTTCTCTGTTGAAGGGCACTTGAATACCTATCTCCTTCAATCACCTTCATATTTCCCTCTAATATTTCTTCGTCTATTCATTAAAATTCATTAGGACTCATTTAATATAAACAAATTAAACGTACCAACAGATGGCTCTTCAATGTTATTTGTAATAACTGTCAAAGAAAATTTATATATTATAATTTAATCAATTTGTATTGTATTTATGCTGGAATAAATGAGACCCATTAATAAAAAGCGACAAAAATCGTTTCGGATGTAATGTAGGCAAGCCCATTCATATTTCATATCAACGTCATTGTTTTAAGAATTTTGTTTATAAAAGAATACCAAGTGCTTTTAAAGTGTTATTCGACACAATTGTTCGTTAAAGTGATAACAATATTATTTATTTTATTATTGACCTAAATTAAAAGAATATAAAACATGTGAAAATTCATTTCGGGTTAATGGAACCCCTTGTGCTCGATAGGAATAGGAATCTTACTGCCTAGATAAATGACTATGCCCACGACGGCAAACACGCAGCTCACAAGTAGAATAACCAACGCTACGGTGAGTGCTCGACAACAGGTGCACGAGCAACAGGTGCGTGAAGAACTCGCGTGACTCACGGCATCATCCCATAGTAAATACGGTGCCGTGCGGTGTGTAGAGTACGGCAAGAAGTCAGGATTGGCCGCGGATCGTGCTGACGCAAAATCTAAATGTTCCTATACATAAAATAAAGATAAAGAACAGTGACCTTCAAAAACATAAATATTGATACGAATAAATTAATTTCAAATGTTTGTTTTACTGGCGATTGACAAAACACATTTAGCATTTATTAGAATAAAAATTTAAAAGTGGATATTAGAAATGGCTGAGAAAAAAAAATCAAAGGCTAGTGAACTTACCGAAAGCAAAATTAAGCATAAAAAAATTACTTAGATAAAGATGAAAGTCCATTTACAAGCAAATTGTTTTTTTTTTTTTTCTTATTCTTTTCTTCAGGAAATAAAAGTTAGTAAAATAGCATTGCGCAACCACAATTTAAAAAAATAAAATTATATTTAAATTTTTAAACCTCAAATATCAAATTTTGTAGGACATCCTTCGCTCTTAATAGACGTATTGTGTTGGTTTATTACACATGCACTTGGGAAACGAAAGGGAAAATAACTTGGCCAGAGATTGTTTCCGCAAGATTCAGGCAGCTGACAAGGCCGCAAATCACGTTTTTTGTTTTTAACCACTTTTTCTTTTATTTTTATAAAATTTTATGTTGTTCGTTCGCGCGTGACAATTACCGCTGCATATTTATGTGATTTTTTAAGCGTAATGACACTCACTTTGATTTTGTTCACGCGTAATTGTAAAAATCCACCAAATTAAAATTGAAATTGTCATAAAAACATCATTGTTTTCTTTTTCTTTCCACACAATTTGACCTTCATTAAAAGGAACAATCAATATTACCTTACCAATTCCTTTGTTATGTTTATGAGAGTGAAGAATGTTTATTTCCATTTGTATATTCATAATGTGACAAACAGAATGAACAAGTTTACGATTTCACAAGTAGAAAATTTCACAATCTTACAACTCACTACGGTACGTGCCAATCAATAACCCCATAAGGTTCTTGTCTTTAACACAATTGTTTTTTTTTATTACTGCACACAACTCAAAATATTAAAATCTAAAAACTAAAATCTACCCTCGCAGTAACCCCGAACTAACCTAAATTGCACGTTATTTACACGACGAGATGCACAGACAAGAGTTTCCATGTTCCTACAACCCACACGACCCTATGGGGTCTGTACATCCATTAGACACGCTTTACAGCGAAGTTAAAAATGCTCCTACAAATTTATAATAAACCAAACAATTATTATGGGAGTCTTTATAGCCGAGAGAGTAAAATTAATGTGACAATTCGAGCTATGAAATTGCACGTGCTAGTGCTTTATTTATGGCTCTTCGCGAGTTTAATTACAGTTGTTGAAAGAATCGAAAACACGTCACGCGGAGGAAAATAAGAGCTCATGTTTTCTCTTTTCCACAAAATTTCGTGACGAACGACACCATAAATGAATTATGCAAGGTCAAATGAAAATTACACGAATGGCGTAAACAATGACATCACCCGAAGGTCTTCGCACAAATCGCGAGAAACGAAACGTCGCTGTGTTTGTTCGACAACAATAAACTCAAACATTTCCCATTAAAAAAATAAATAATAACAACGCACAAAGGATCGAGATTGGTGATGAAACAAACGATGGAAGCTGAGTTTGACCTCAGAACATACCTGAGAAAGGTCATTGACATTTCATTCCCTCTCGCTTTTATCAACTTCAAGGTTGAGGGTTTGGATATTGTCTCGTCTGCAAACCATTTTCTTTTATAAACATTCAATTAGCATCACAATTTCTTTTCCTTTTCGAATTGCATTTTCTTTTGTGTCGATTCCTATTCAACGTGCGTTTAATTTATTTTAAAAACTCGAGTTCCAAAGTTTTATTATTGTTTTTATTAGAAAACTAAAAAAAACCTTCAACTTCGTCGTTGTAAAATCACGTACCATCGCGTTATGGTAACTCGTAGTCGTACGGCACCGGAAACCGTTTAAAACGCTATTATACGATGACTCACATCGGTATAAGATTATAGACAACGTTCACCGACGGATAATGAAAATAGGTAACCCCAAAACCCACACGGGACATGAAATAAGAACTACGGTCACCATGCGGCACAAATGATGCAATCGGTTAAATAGGCACATACCACTTTACCCGAACTTATTTGCATTTCTACCCCTCCCAGTACTGAAAAAAATTGCGCACGAAGTGATGGCCAAGGTCCCCAATTAAGGTGGCATAATTACCAAATATTTCGAATGTTTTTCTCGAGCACTTGGCAGCGAGCGAAACGATGTCAAGATTTTAATCACAAGTGCAGGGGTGGTTTGTCAACCCGTAGTTTGTCAATACATGCGCGTGCACTTTAAATTACCCCGTGCGCAAATGAATGTATGGGATAAAGAGCAGCGTTTATTCGAAACGTTAGCAACCTTGGCCCGTCAAGGGCGACTGGCACCTGGGGCTTCTCACCTTGGCCCTCCCTGGGCCCGAAAGAAAGGAGAAGAGCTAATAATGTGTACCAGAAATTGGTTTTTTTTTTTGTGTTTAAAAGGGAAAAAAAATTGAGATTTGTGTTTTGTTGCGGTTTATGAATGGGGCAACAAGAAATATTTGCCAAGTCAGTGACAAATTAAGACGGGATTTATCACCACAACATTATTTTACGATGAGCGGAAGTCGAGGCAAAGTTCTTTGACTGGACATATTTCCCCGGATGACTTTCTAAGAAGCTCTCCGATCAAAACGAGTTGAATCATCTCGCAATGAATCAACAAGAGTGAAAAAAATAAATTAAAAATATTTAAAAAAAAAAAAACACTTTGTCCCAAGAAAAAAAATAATAAAAAAATAAAAATATTTCAATAAATTCCCAATTTAAAAAAAAAAAAAAAAAAAAAAAAATTATATCCTTTTGTGAAATTGTCACGTGCTCACTTCTCCATTTTGTCAACAATTCAACCAAAAATGCACCAGAGCGTGTCACATTTCAACCATTTTCCCCACATTTTCTTCTAAAAAAAAAAAACAACAAAATAACAAAAAACAACAAACACTCGAACAACCTTAGCAATTGAGCACACGCTTAACTGACCCATCCCAAGAGACTTTAGAGAATAGGGTGTGGGAGGATAGCCCCCTGATGGGCGGCATAAAATTCGAAAATGGCCAAACGAGACTGGATAAGAAGGAAAGATGAAAATGGGTCATGATCGATAGTTTGTTGCAAACCGATAAAGCAGCTAGAGACAATAAATAGATGGGTGGATCCAAGCTGGGAAAATAATCTTTTCCGCCCTCAACGTGGCCTCTAAATCGTGTCTACAAATGTGACGTCCACTACAACGGATCCTCCAAACATCCTCACTCGATTAAATGCGCCTCATTCAAATTACACTTTCCACTTATACGTATCGGGTCGTTCAAATTGACAGCCAGATATAAATGCTAATTTTTATGACCTCATATCACGGATCTATTGTTTGTTCGAGTTGGGCAAAAAACGAATCCAAATTGACATTTTAGCATGGCAAATAAATCCCACAGTTAAATATTTAAATCGTATTTAAATTGGCAAGGTCTCCCTCGTACAAGTCTTCGTTTAATTTCAGCACGTTGTTCCGCACAACTAGCAGAGTGAAAATAAAAGCAAACAAAAGTTATTTTTTCCTTTTTGTTTTCTGTTTTGTCCCAAACTAGAAAATTCGAATTTCGTTGTTTCGTTTGCGCGTGGATTTTGATTTTTGACTAAATGCAATTTAATTTTTTTTTTGTTTTTTTTTGTTTTTAAATTAAAGCTTACCTTATTCATGATGCTTTAGAGACAAAGATAAGTTGAAGAGGAGATTGGAATGCAACCTGCGAGCCTCAGGGTGCTAATCTCGCCATATCCATAGCAACGAAAACGCCGTGTTAGAATGAAACGGCGACCACTCACCCCGATAGACCTTGAATGATCTCTCAACGCGCGGCTGTAAGTGGCCTCCAACCACGTGCGGATACGCAGCGCATGTCTGCTCGAGCATCTTCCATCACCTGGGGCCATGAAACGTTAAGAAAAAAAAAAAAAAAAGAAAAAAAAAAAATGATGTAAAGAAAATCGAAGAAAAACTTTTGCTGTTTTTAAAAAAATGAATATTCTTATTGGGGTTTTCAAACTTACAATGGTTCGTCAAACAGGTTAAATGACGAATTGAAATTTCTAACAAAAAAAATATGACCTGTGACCCTAGAAAAATAAATGTTTTTAACGATCTTTAAAGTGTATTTTTTTTTCATAACAATGAATTGAAAAATATAAAATATTTGCGAAATTAGCCAAATTTGTACGTATATTTGCCGCTTCCTTAACAAGTTCTCCATATATCTGACTAGTCAATTAAATGATTAAATAATCTGCATATAGTGATTAACTATATATATACATATATCTATACATTTAAATATGTCTTTGATCAACGGATCAATACATTAGATGTTATTGTGCAAATCCCACACATAATTAACAACATTTATATTTCTTTTTTTACGTTTCAAAATTGCACTGCAGCAGCGAGATTTAAAAATAATAATGGCAGTGATGGAAAACGAAAATGTTAATTAAAACATTGAATTACTTCGATTCAAATATGAAATTTAAAAAAATAAAATAAACAGGGTAAATATGAAAACAAAAAAATGACAGATCAAACAGTTCGATGTGAAAAGGAAAATGTTGAAAAAACGATGTCACGAATTAATTTAAAAATCAAAACAGTTCGACGCAACACGAATAGATTCAACAATATTATTCATTTTTTCTCCTCCTCTTCCTGTCATCCGATCGAAAAAGAGGCTCGACGCTGCGCCGGGATCTAGTGATGGTGGGAGTGAAATTTTTATCTGGGAGATTGAAACTTCTCCTTGTCGACACGCGATTCGTGGGTTCAACATACTCGTTCGCCGGCTCGCCAATACCCATTTCGGAGAATTCGGAAACTGCGAAGGTTTCGATTTCTCCACGTCTTCCACTCGCCGATGCACCTCTGTTGGTCGATGCTCGCGTCCCAGCTCTACCTTTGTTCGAATGCATTCCTAAAATCGAAAGAAATTAGAGCTAAATATTGCATTTCCTTAAACCCTTTAATTGTTACCTAATCGTCCTTCTATAGTTTTCAGCCGAGCTTCGGACGTTTGCCATTTAATTTGGTTTTCCTGAAGTTCGGCAACTCGTTCTTCGTTTTTGGCGTCGCTTAAGTCTTTCTGCGCTTGTTCCCTACGAACCATAGCAGCGCGATAGCTCTGTAACAACTCTACAAAAACACATGCTCGAATCAAACATTAAAACAATCAATTATTTAAGTTAAAAAAACCTATTAATGAAATGAGACGTTTGTGTTTTTCTGGCAAAGGCTCTCCAAATACGGCACCCCTTAATTTATCTAGAGGTGGAGCACGATTCTGCTGTCCACCAAATTTGCCATTACTTCTTATCCGATCCCCTAGTCGCGTCAAAAGTGTCGGACAATAAGTATGTTTAACAATCAGCTGGCGATAAGCAGTTGCGTCGTCCAGAGTATCCAAAACGATAGTATCGCCTAACAGCATTCCGAACACTAAAAAAATTAAAGAATTAATTTTTTAAATTTACATTTTTCGGCCAAAATAGTTAAATTACCTAGTTTGCAGTTCTCAGGATCCTGCGAGAATAGAAATAAGTCTCTGGCGTACATTGGATTTCCAGTTGGGCGACAATTTCCTTTCACTTTAAAATGCGGCAACGGTCTGTTTTAAAAACAAATAAAATAAAAATAAATAAATAAATAATTAAAAGATATGGGGCCTCAAAGATATTACTTATTCCAATCGGGCAAATTTTTCCTGTATAACGAATCCAGGGCCAATACTTGTTGACTTCCTTTAGTGTTTTGATAAATTTCTTTAGCCTGTAATTTATATTTTGCAATCATCGAAAATAGACAAACACAATACAATATTCTCACTTTTGATAGTGTGTGCGTTATGATGCAATCCATGTCGGCAGACATGTGCCATGATAGCACTTGCGCAATGTCATCGCCCACAACTTCGGCAAGATATGCGATCTTAAATATGTATCGTATTTGGAATTCAGTTCTGACAATTACCATCTTAATTCTTAATTTCGATTACTTACTTTCCCAAGCACTTCTGGGTCCTTCGGTCCAGGAATTAATCCTGGTTTACGACGAGGTGCACATGTAATGTCTTCCACTTCGCGCGAATAAACTTCGGTCAGGTGTACAACAGTTTCCAACGACTGTAATTGAAGCGCTAATACACCCCGTATGCGAAGTTCAGTTTTGATTTTTTTTTCATCGTGTAATGCAACTTCAACAGACACTACAAATAAATACAAAAAAATAATAAAACAAATACATTAATTAATCACTCTAACTCAGGATTTATCTTACTCTTAAATTCAGTAATCTCATGTTGGTACGTCTCTTTTGCTAATTTGTACATTTTGATTTCGTTCATCAACAGATCTCTTTCTCGAGACAACGATGCCATCGCTGCTTGCTTTTTAACATCTAATGATAAACATCAATTGCAACGTTTTCAAACCACACAAATAATAAACTAATTTCTAATTACCATTATAAAACAAAAACGATATGTTACAAGGCGGAATACACTGATTGCGTGGCAAATTTGGAATTTGCACGTTACATTGTAGAATGTACTCTTGACCATCGATACCAGCGGCGTTTTCTTCTATAATTAGATTCTAAAAGTAAATAAATTTAATTAATTTAATAAAAATACAAAAAATGTTTAAACCAATTTTTCTTTACTTGTACAACTGCTTGTCCCTTTTGTAAAGGAACCTCTATAACGCCATCGCCGCCGCACAACTGCGGAATCTCCGCGGCGTGTGAATTGCACTTAATTTGAAAAGCTATTTTTCCATGTAGATTAAATCCAGCTGTATTTCCAAACGAATCCTATTAATACATCAAAATTAGTAACATTTCTCAACAATCTGTCTCTTCCCACAAACCCTAAGTTCTAGCTTTAAAATTTTAAATAAAGTCCGGCCGATTAATTTTGAACTATTTGAAACTGTAGGTGTAGATAAGTTTTGTACCGGTACCAATTTAACCGGACGTCCCGCAGATACATTAATTGCAATCTAAAACATCGTAACGTGCAATTATTAAAAATTTTATTTTTTAATTTTTCAATTTTTAGCTTACTATACTGCTATTCATCGCTATCGATCCAGATTCGTATACAAACATAATGTTGTAAGCGCCGGCGGTTTCTGGAATAACATGATCACTAACGAACAAAAATTTACTTCGAATTAAATCTTAATGCTTAATAGTTTTTGTGAAAATTACCGAAACATAAACGCGCCAACTTCGTTCGGAAAACCAGATTTGCTCGGTGTAAATATAGTTGCCTAAGTAATTAGAAATTCAATTAATTCATCAATTTTTTACGTAGCAAACAACTAACCTTTAAGGACGGTTTATTTTGCATTCCTTCAGCTTTCCACATTTTCATCGAAATTTCACTCGGCTTGACCGAATCCAATACACTTCCATCTTCAGCAATAACTTTGACACAAAATTCTACCAAAACAAAACCAAACATTAAATAACAGCAAAATATCGAACTATTACAGTGCTCTATTACCTGTAAGAACTTCACCCACGGTGTAAGTCAACGTTTTATCGTAGTCAATATTTAAGGCAACAGCTTTGCTACAATCCGAAGGTATGTGAATCTTTATAACAGGGCCGGTTATAAAATTTCGTCCACAAAATGCTTTGGGCTGGATAGAGAATATTCCGCGACAATTTTGACCGCACAAACTTTCCGGACACACTGGATGAATATGGCTACAACAAAATTATTATTTTTTATTTTAAATCAAATCTACCAAATCATCTCCTCGTCTCTGTAAAAATAAATACCTCGATCTTACGCAAACTGTAAGTTGTCCAAAATTAACACAACCCGTAACATCCGTCTTCTGCGGTGTAAGAGTTGGTAATATCTTGGAATAGAAAATAAATATAATCAAATACCGGTAATTCAACAGAACACTAACAGTAATACCTTCAAACCGTCGTCTACTCCTAACTGAATTTTTATGTTTGCGTCGCCACACGCGTTACCCACTTCGTCCGCCAATTGAATAATTAAAGGCTTCCCAAAAGTGGTGTTATTGTAAACAGTGATCGGCTAATATAAAAAAAAAAATTAAAAAAAAAAAATCAAGGTTTTCAATACCTTCAAACAGGTTTACTTACCTCTTCAATATTAAATCCAGGTAACAAGATCTTAGCCGGAACACCAGCGATCATTTGCAGCCGAACGTAATCGGTAAGGCCTCGCCACGAAACATTAACTTCACGTATCCCGAGCTCTTTATTTTCAAACGACACGCCTTTGATGACGAATCCCCCGTTTTGAGCCAAAGCTCGAACCATGTGATCAGTTATAAGACCGTCTCCCGTAACTTCCAAACCACCCAAAGCAGATAATGGCAACTTAAAAAAAATACAAATAAAATTAATTCATGAATTAAATGTATAACCAGATATTTGTTACCTTCTTAATGCTGTTGCCGTGTTCGTCCGAAACCATTACTAAAATATCCGTCGTTAGAAGTTCGCCCACACGAATTTTATTTGACGCACTGCACATACATTTAATCGAAGCCGGCTCGCCCGCTTTGACTCTTAAAAAAAAGAAGTAATTTTACAAATATAATTATTTAACTAAAAATCCGACAACTATACTTGATCGTAAATCCAAAATCGACATTTTCCCCAATCGTGATGTTGCAATATTTGCATTCCTTCACCGATAACGGGATATTGATATTGGGCAAACGGCCGAGCAGAATGCAATCTTTGTCCAAATCACCCACCCAATTCACTTTAAATTTCGAATGCTGAAGTGGACCCAGTTCGATTTCCCGTCCACCTTCGTCCAAAATGGTAAATTCTACAATAAAAACAAATTTAGTCTAAAAACAAACAAAAACGTGGCTTCTCCGATCATCTACCAAGTTTTTTTAAAACACTTCCAGCCACACAAGTTAAATCCTTATCCTTTTCTATCGTTACACGCATTCCTTTTTCATCTTCGTACGACAACTCTAAAATTGCAGCACGACTACTAGGTAGAATTGTAATTGATTTCATTACTGCTGCAATATCAACACGGCCCTAATAAAAAAAAAATTTCCGTTTAATTTTCGCTACTTATACAAAATCTAATTGACTGTTATTCACCTGCACTTCAATTCTCCCTTTAATCGTTTTGGACAGCTGTGAATTCTTCAAAAAAAGCGGCGGACCGGTTAAAGTAACTTGGCCCGTTGTTGAACAATCCGCTATGTAGGCTGGATAATTAGTATCACCGCCGAAAAACTAAAAAGCACAAAAAATATGAGCTCAATCGTCTCCAAATGCTTTAATGTACATACCTTGCACATCACTGAGAGTCGTGGATGTGAAGTAAAATTTCCAGCAACGTCTTGGATGGAAACTAGGAACGAAACTGAAGTTCCATTTTCAATTTCTAACTCTTCGGCAAAAGGTTTCACCAGCATTTTGCTAGGTAAACCAGGTAATAAACGGATTTTTAAACCCAGAGAATCTTCATCTAACCCAGGAATGGTTACTATGAGGTTAAAATTCTAAATAAATAAGTTAAAAAGAAATATAATCACTGAATAACGAGTATAACAATTAAATTAATACTTTTCCTGCGTTGGATTCAACTATCCCTTTCGAAACAATGCCTTTAATTAAAAGCATGTTGCCTTTTAGTTGAACACTTTCGTAACTCAACTGCAAACCACTAAACAAAACAAACAACGAAATGTCAATAAATAGCCGAGAATTTTAGCTCCATTTTCATTTTCTTGCCTCGCTTTTAATTCCGGTTTAATTTTATTGTTCGGTTTTGCCGAATTACCAAATTTATCTTGAAATTCCAACGGTATTTGAAAGGGCATTCCGATCCGAAATGGACCATCCAACAAGCCAACTGTAAATCGTTCTGGAGCAGCCTCTGATTTAAAACAAAATTTAACAACACGTTCAAAACTAAACAAACGTTCGTTCGTTAGTACCTATCACAGTAAATTTTAGTTTATGGCATGGCAATTCTCTTCCAGCGTGAACAGACTGCTCAGAGTCATTCAGAACGGTTTGAAGACATAATGTGTGAGATCCGAGATTTCTTACATTTTCTAATAAAAAATAAAATAAATAAATAAATAAAAACTTTTTAAAATTAAAATAAATCTTAAATAATATATCTGATGCGAACCCATTTTTTTGAACCAATAGGACCAACTCTTAGCATGAGGACAGATGTGATTTGCAATAGTTTGGTCACCACACGGGGCTCGAGTTTGAAAAATAAAATAGAAATAAAAATAAAAACCAAAACACAATTTATATGATACCAACGTACAATGCCAAATAAGTTTCAATTCGATCAATAACTTCCTTTGAGTTGATCCGGGCAATTTCTGAATCAATTCCCCACGTCTGTTTTGTATTTCCACTTTAATCGCGCCAATCGTTTTGCCGGCGGGTCTCCGTTCATTCGGTAGCAATTGGTCGCCTTCCGGCCAAGTGACGATTAAAGACTCGGGTAATCTAAATCAAGTAGAAAATCAACGATATAAATCGCATTTTTTTTAAAATGGATCTTTACTTTTCCTCTTCTTCCTCCAACGATCTCTTAATGACAAACTCAGTAGCAACACGATCGAGCTTAGACAATGGCAGAACTTTCAGTTCACCATAAACGGACTTTGGTTCCTACATTTTTATCCAAAAAAATAAAAATCAATTACAAATTTTTTTTTTTTTTAAATATTTATCACCTGACTAATTTCAACATCACCGCCAGTCGCAAATATTTCACCATCGTGATCACTGAATAGCAAAAATCGTTCAATAGACCCGTAAATGATTGGAACGGTCCGCTGCATTCGAACCTAAGTGAGAAAAATCATTGACCCGCAACACTCCACAAAAATTCAATTCCAAATTAATACCAGTTGTCCTCTCTTGTACGTTTTCCCGTCCCATTCAATACTGTGATAAACGGCCCAAGGATGCTGTCTATTTCGTGGCAAATCAGTGCGCATAACAATATCCTGGAAATTGCAAAACTTAACTTGCTTATCACACGTTTCGTGACATTCTTTTAACCAGTCAACAAACTGTTTATCAATATTTCCTCTTTTCTCCTAAAAACACAAGAAATAAAGTCAACCCTTGATCCAAAAATTAAAAAAAAATTAGAAAATGTACCTGGCCATTAATTACTCTACAAAATACTGTTCTGTTTTTATCACGTAATCGATTTTCTAAGTCGATAAATGTCAATTTATTCGTGCTCACTTGAAACTTCTCATTAGTCCAAAGCACTCCTGAAACCCTACGTAATTCAAATTTCAAAATAAAAATAACAAAATGATAGAAAATAGAAATTTTTTTGTTTCAACCTATTGTAACAATCCAATGGAATATTTTTCATTTTCTTCGGTGGACTGCACCAGTCAAATCTGCGTTAAAATTAAACTTTATTCAAAGCGTAAATTAAGAAGCAAATACATACTCGTCAATCGTGGTGTAAGGAATTAACCGTCCATTCCAATAACATTCGAAAATGGGACGACGACCTCTGGCTGGTCGTTCAGGAAGTGGATAGTCATACTCATCTTCGTTCTCCACACCTAAAAATCAACTTCCGCCATTATTTTGTCGCGTTCTTCCTCATTTCCCATACTTGTTGCCTCGCCGCTGTCCACTGGATACGTTTCACGATCGTACAGGAAAGGATGATAACGCAATATGCCTTCAACAACCCCCGTCACATCGACAATAGCTTTGAACTCGAACGAATTTTCAGCCGATTGAATAAACAACGATTGAAGATCATCATTCACGTCCCTCAAATTGACAGTTTTTGGAACATTTCCTTTAAGGACCAATTTGATCTGAAGCGATACGAAAAATAACACTATTTCTGGCATTCAACTGGCAAAAACTTCAATTACTTTTATGTTTATATCACAAAATGGTGACGGCATGCCATTTTCGTCGCTAACTTGGTTACCATGAGCACCGTGAATGTAGTAATGATAAATATGTCTAAATCGATACCGAAATAAATTAAATGAACCATTAAGAAATATAAATAAACCTACGCCAGCTGTCGACAAATGCATTTAAAATTGTGCTTGCAATAATGTATTTGCTCTTGGGATAATCCTTGGATAATGACGCAAGTAAAACTGTCCGCTCCTTTTTCTTCCTGAATTATTTTTCGAACGTGCTCGTCTTCAGGTGCCGTCAAATGACTACTATCGCAAGGCTTTAATTCAATTTAAAAAAACCATTTACACCAGGAAATTGAAAATATAAATTTGTGTACTTGTCTATTCTGTATAAAACCACTGTAAATGGCTTCTTTTCTTTTCTCTTTTCGCTCAAATTCGTCTTTAGAAATTGTTAGTTCGTGAACATCTTGCGACTCCTTTGTTTTTGTTATCATCTGAAATAATTTCAAATAATTTAAGTAACAATATTTGCATTAAAATCTAATCAAAGTTAATAAAAATTGCACAAACACGAGTCGAATTGCCAATGAAAAATATAGCCTGCTTTCCACCAACTCCAAAATACGAAATGTCACTGTTCAGTGATCGTGGAACCGCTTCTGGGTGACGAGACAAAGTCGAATCATCCTGATCATCATCATCATCAATTTCACTACTCGATCGCTTAGATCCCTCTTTCCGACTGAATTTAGAAAGCCGATAAATAGCCCAATTATTCAGTTGGCGCGAACTCATTCCATTCCCGTTGTCTATTACGAATATTGTACTTCTATCACCGTCTTCCAACAACTATTTACTCAAGAAAAAAAAATTAATCATTCCGTAAACTTCTAAAAACCGATTTAAAACTCACCAAGCGTATTTCGATATTTCGCGGACCCGAATTCAAAACAGTCGCTGCTAATGAGTTATCAATAAGTTCGGCCAAAGCGTACGCTACAAGTTATAAAAACTGTTAGCAGAGTTACTATGCGTTTACGACGTGTAATTGATGTTTACGTAAAGGATTATTTCCTTCCGACGCGTAGTATTCGTACATTCCACTCTTAACCAACGTATCATAATGCGGCATGTAATGAACTCGTTCCTGAGTTGGCGCAGTAAGTTCTTGGTTTATATCATTTAACAGGTACAACGTTTCCCCGTCTTCCAGTTGATCTAATAACAAAATAAAATTACAAATTATATCAAATTACATTTAAATTACATAGTAGGAATACGAAATAACTGTAATTCGTACCGTACGATTTATCATTTGCAACCACTTCTCTGCTCGTTGTACATATAATAACTTTTTCATCGTTGCTAACATTAAAAACCTATCATTGAACGAGAAAAAAAAATATTAATCGAGATATGCAGAATGTACAACTTCAAATTAATTATTGATCAACTTAATTTCGTATGCACGGCATGTATATGCCCAGAACAAACTTTTGCACTTGAGTGCTTTTTACTCGAGCAAGACATTAATTACCCCAAATATTTTAGTTTTAAACTGTCGAAAATTCTTGACATCCGCAAGATTCAAAGATATCTCAGGTTTATTCCCCGCACGACGGTCGTAAACAACAACTTGCTCCGAGGCCGCCATTGTCGCTTCGTGTTAAATCGGTTGCTACCAGCAGGTGTCACTTAATGCAACCGGGCGTGCGACAGGCTGCTTGAACCTCGCGACACGAAACACGCCATTATTTGGTTCCAAACAATTGATTTATTTTCGTCATAAATAATCGATAAACATTTCTTTTATTAATTTTTTTTTTATTATTCTTTATAACGTCAAGTACAAAGAAAGTACATTTTTATTTGCCTTTTTTGGCTTTTATTTTCTTTAGATAAAATTCTAATTCTTTTCCTTCCATAACGTAACCATCGGCGCGCCCACACTGTCCAGGTCTAGACGAAATGCAAGCTATAAAACAAAACAAAATTGAGTAAAATGTTACGTAAATTGAATATAAAATCCAAACAAAAAATATTTAAAAATTAGGGTAATCAGTGTAACTATGACAAAATAACCAACAGGATAATTCTGGATTTTAAGAGTATCATCATTTGACCGTATAAAAGCATTTAAAAAAATAATTTTATCATTTGTACCTAACACACGGCCAGTCATGAATTGATCCTCAATAGAAGTCTCAACTTTAGCATGTTTTTGACGCTCCTTGTACTTCTTCTCGGTCTTCTTGCTGCGTTTTTTGTTTAAAACAGCTTCATCAGCCTCAGTCTAAACAAAGAAAATTTTTAGTCTAATTGATTACTCGCAATCATTAAATTAAAACCCACCAATTTAGCTCCTTTTTTCCTTCCCAACGGCATAGCGTAATGCGCTTCGTACCATTGTCGAAACGGTGTCGCATCAATCACTATAATCGCATTCTTCACCAATGTTTTAGTTCTCACCAACTCGTTGTTGCTAGCATTGTACACAACATCGATGATACGGGTTTTACGTGTACAACCTGCAATAAATAAACAAATTATTACATTGTGACTAAAATTCACCTTTTCTTATAATGATTTTCGGTCAGTGCGCTTAGGTTATTTATTTCATTGTTAATCAACTGACACGCAAAAATTATCATCATTTTACATTTAACAAATTAAGATTGTTTTTACTTTTCTTTTTTTTTTTGCAACTTTAAACTTACATTCGGAGCCCCAAGAAAAATTTCCTTGATCCAATCGCAATGCTCGATATTTCTTGTTTCCACCACGAGTTCTTACGGTGTGGACTCTTTTGGGACCAAGCTAGAAAAAGAAAAAACAATTTTGTCAAACACCACACTTGGACCGCCATTTTTCTTTCAAAAATTTCACCTTAGTATTTGCAGCTGGTCTGCCTAACTCAAACTTCCTCTTTTTACGAAGTGGCTTCTTCTTACCTCCAGTCTTCCGACGTTTGTGCCAATGGTCCCTGGAAATACCTGCAATTAAGTCGAATTAGATTTTGGCGATCCACGCAACCATTAGCGGCACGAGTCCTAAGGTCCACATCCAAAAATCACATCTTACTCCAAATATTTTTAAAAAATAACTTTAACAAATGAATTATCCATACGTTATAGTAAATATAATTCGATATTTGCGAGCAGATGGTTAAAAATAACGTAAAATTTAATGGATTAGAACGATGCCAATTCACTTACCCATGATGGCAACCGGCAAAGTTTCCCGCGAAGACTTATGGGTAGGATTGAGGACTTCCTCTCCCTTCTCCCGTTTACGCTATGCCACCTGGTTGCAAAAATTGACAATACCGAAAACTTCTTTTTTACAACGGAAGTAGATGGCGGGTTAGAGTAACCAATATGGCGTTATTAGATGGAAATTCAATCTTGAGAAATGTTACGAAGGGTACAGAATTTAATTCGACTAAATTGAAATAATAAATGTGTATTTTTAATTCTAGATGTTAACGAGGTGTTTGGTCGATTGTTCGATCATCATCCATTCGTTAGTGGCGAAATAAATTTTTTTTTGAAGGAATTCGAGGTACCGCTTCAAATTGTCGAGTCAAAATATTAAATATCAGTTAATAAAATTTATTTTATAGACAAGAAGAAAAGAGGATGAGGTTGAAGGATTATTTAAAATTCTGGATCGAGTGGTTGACATAAGAGAAACACAATTGGACAAAGCTATTTCTTCGGCCGATCCTGATTTGCTGATTGTGAAAGATAATTGTAAGCAAATTAATTTCTAACTATGTACTTATGTTAATATTTATATATTTATTTTTCATAATTTAAATAGTAGTACGAGCACTCCAAAATTGTGATAATATTTTAAACAAGGAAACTTCAGACGAAGTAGGTGATATTACAATTTCAACGTTTCTCACGAATATTAATGTTTTGAATTGATTAAAAAGGCTGAAGCTGCTGCTGAACGCCGTTTGTCTCTCCAGAAAGAATGGGAAGCTCTAGAGAAAGAATTTTCTGATCAACAACAAGAGGTGACAAATTCATTTAACGAAAAAGAACAAGAAATCCGAACCTATTATATCGAATTAGAGAAGAAATTGCATATTTATAAATGAATTTATATTTACAATGTGTATTGTAAAACGTTTACTAACCAAAATTAAACAAAATGCACGGAAGTGGTGTCCGAGACCCCTTTTTCAACTTATGATTGTGTCTGAAAGCGTATATCCTGTATTAGAATGCTCAAATTATTAGTTTAAAAGTGCAGGATGAATACAGGATGTTGGAAGAAAATTTTGCTGTTGTTTCATTCATCGATGTTTGATGAGATCGTTTTCCTCGCTATAGAATGTGTACAAAAACAAGGATGTGTTTAAGAAAAAAAAAGAAAAAAAATAACGATTTTCAAAATAATCGTTAAAAGCGAAGGACACATTTTTTACTTCCCCCCCAAAAAGAATTCGTCATCCGTGTGCATTTTTCATTGCCACTTTTATTTCAAAATAATTTTTTTCTTATACAAAATTGTCAACGATAGGTACAAATTGCAGGAAAAAAAATTGTCTTACCTCTAATAAAAGTACAAAATTAATTAACCAAGTAATAATAAATTTCACAAATTACAATTCCTAACTGGTTGCATCTTCGTAGCTGGTTTCGGCTTCGTATTCGTCACTGGTGAATGGATTTATCGACGGATTTGTCGTAGTTTTCCGGGAAAACGAGTACGCCGCTACGTCATCACCACTACTTTCTTCGTCACCACTTTCTAACGAATTATAATTACTCGTTGAATTGAATCGACTTGTCGGGGTTGTGTAATTCGAGTTTTCGGTGAATTGAGTCACCACGGTGAAAACCGAAGGTGTCGCCGTTATGTTTTGCGTGAACGACTTGGTCGTGATTCGCTGCGTGGGGCGCCGAGTGATTTTTAAAGTCGACAAGTTTGAAATGGAAGCTAAAGTTACTCTTCCAAGCAGCTGCGATGTCTTCCCTGCAGTGACTGCGGGTATAGAGGTCGAGGTGCTACTTGAGAAATTCGTTACGGTGGTTGGAGTCGTCGGTTTTGTTTTTGTTCCATTTTCCGTATTTGGGGTTGAAGTGTGATTTAACGCACCGGTTAGTTCAGTTGCGTTTGATTTATTTTGCGGTTTCGTGGTTGTGCTGAATAAATTTAGGAAATTGATATCAGTTGTGATTGTATCGGGGGAAATCGAAGTTGGAACGGAAGATGGTGATGGATTGTTTGAATTTTGCGAAGTTGTCGTAGATTGTGCATTGGTGGAATTTGGCAGCAAACTCGTTCCATTTCGGCCATCTTGGTTGGTCCCTATATCAAATGCTTCGGCCATGTTTTGCCACACAGATTCAGTCATAGATACGGTCGAAGTATTACTCGTGATTAAAGTTGTTGCAGTACTCAATGATGACGTATTTGTGGGAGTTGATGGACTCGCAGTCGCAGCAGTTGAGAAATTGGTGGTAATTGGTGAATTTGTGGTGGACGATGGACTAGAGGAATTTGTTGTTGGTGGTAGATGTGTGGTGTTTGGTGAACTTGTGATGTTTGTTGCGTTTTCAATATTTGGAGAAAATGCAATTGGGGTTATTGAACTATGTAAAGCAGTTGTTCCATTTGTTATATTATTTGTGCTAACTTGATTTGTGGTCGTATTTTCAAATTTGGAAACTTCACTCGATGGTTGGGTTGAAGTTGAAACGGTTTCGTTCAAGTTATTCTCTCGAATTGTGCTTATTACTTCACTATTCCCTTTCGTCGTCCTTCTCCATGGTAAAACTCCAACGTCTAAAGAAGAATCATTCCCAATCTTCTCGGACGAAGACTCGTACCCTTTGGCTGTGGTCGACTGATTTATACTCTCAGTGTTCAAAGAATTAAAACTTGTGCCACTTTTTGCTTGAGTTGTGCTCGCATTGAGCACGTAGGAAGGAGTGACAATCCCCACGTCTCTGGGCGTTGATGTACTTGCATTAACAGTTGGGGTAGACAATGTGACATTGGCTAACTCGAGTGTGGCGGGGGGTAATGTGGACGCCTCTATGGACGGATTTGAAGTTGTACCAACAAGTGCGCTAGGGAGATTGTTGTTAGAAGTGTTAGCTGTGGTATTACTCGCAGGTATTTTGGTGTTGTTGCTAGGTGACCAAAAATCCACGTTTTTTGTTGTTCTTACTGAATTGGTGGTTGGGTTTGTAATTGAAGAATTGCCCGAGCCAACATTCAAATTTGTCGCAGTGGTTGAACTTATTGATACATCCGCACGAATTGAAGTGGTCGAATTAGGGCTGAGTGTAAAACCGTTATTCGAGGTCATCATACTTTCACTGGAAATAATTGGCGATGATGTTTGACGAATGTCCTCGGCGCTACTTGAACCGTTATTACTTGTTTGAATTTTCAAAGTGGTTATTGGAAACTGATTAGTGTTGGCTTCCTTTGGTCCGGTAGGAATGGAAGTCACAGTTTGGTTTCCTACTATAGTTCCATTAGTTGTTGAATCAGTCGTATTCATAAATGGTGTTACAGTTGGCAAGAATTGGGATGGTGTTTCGTACGAACCAACTGTTGAATAAAACAAATTTTATCCACTTTTTATATTTATTTATTCATTTAAAATCAACTTTAATAGAAATCGATTTTCTATAATAAATAAATGTCAAGCAAAAATGACTAATTTGGGTCGAATTTCTTCCTCGTTTGTGAGTGTTCATTTTGTACGCGACATTATATTCAGGAAGAAATTAATATTTATGAAAATTAAACGATTTAAAAAAGAAAAAAAAATTCTTACCGTTGTCGATGTCTATTCCGCAGCATTGGTCCTCCACATAACAACAAATAATATTGTACGCGCGGGTTTTGCAATTATCACAATATTCGTGTAATCCACACATCACCATTTTGATTCGAAGTAATGTGAAAAACAATAAAGTAATTGCGATCAAATGGTTCGTTTTTCCTATCATGATGACGACGGACGTTCGCTGTTTAAATAACAAAACGTAAAATTTGAAATTCTAATGAATATAAAACGAATATTAAGGAACTATAAAAAAAAATTACCTCACAGGGAAAACTTCAAACTGATTCGTTCTGGTGTTCTACAAATTCTGATTTCAGTCACGTGACGCAGGCGCCTTGTGAACCGTGAAAAGTCCATTGCAGTTGTCAGACGTGACTTAATAAGTGGCGTATAATGACTGAGAAATCGCCGCTTTTGCATTCTCTATGTAATTCCCATTGTTATTCAGTACTATTTGATCACAGTCCGTTACAAATCTTAAATGTAATCATTAATTAAATTATTAAAATTTATAAAATCGACGTTTTTTTTTGGTTATTAGGACGAATTTATTAGGTAAATTGTTACTTTTATTTTATTTTATTATTCGTTCACGTTGTTTTTACATTAGTGGTTATTTAACATAAAGTATTCTTATTACAAGACTGAAACAACAAATTACTATTCACAGCCATAAACAGACCATGTCAGTCATATATCACAAGTTGTGCAGTGAAAACACTCCTAAATAAATTAGGTACTTTAAGCATCAAAATAAAAAAAAATAAAAAAATAATCCCATTAATTCATTTGTCCAAAAAATAAGAAAAATAATAAAAAAAATAATAACAATAAAAAACGCTTCATACCGTACGTACAACGATTAAACAAACATTATTATCGACACAAAATAAATGCTCTAAAATCATGCTACCGTTTACTTCGCTATGTTTTAATGCAAACTTCAAATCATTCTTGCTTTTAAATTTTTATTTTGTACAGTTTAAGTTTGAAACCCAGCACTTCTTTAATTACAGCGGAGAACGCAGATAGGATAACTAATTTGGTAATATTATACAAATATGGATTCGCTGACAAACCAGATATTTTAAACGGGCTTTCTAATTCCTAAAAAAATAAATAAATAAATAAAAATAATTTATTTTTTAAGTAATCAAATATCTCAATTTTAATACCTTAAGCAAATCAGCTGCCAATTTTAAAACGTTATTCGCTAAACTCAGCCCTTCCTTTTTGTGAGGTTTCTGCTCCATTTGCAAATATAAATTAATCTGGCAAATAAATGTTAAAAAACACGTTTAAACATGGAAAGAAGTCGAAAAATCAACGACACTAACCTGTTCAGTAATGAGGACAGAAGGATTGCCATACTTTTTGTTTATTTTTGTACCTAAGGTCATAAAACGTAATAAATAAACGCCCAAGGCCAGTGTCCAGACGACCAGTTCCCAATGCAGCAGCGCATGACCAAAATTCTCGCTATCTTTCATCAACTTAAGAAATCAGAATAAAACATATTAATAAACTTCTAAAAATAACAAACAACAATAATTATTCATTACTTGAAAACAAAGAAAACAAATAACGATAAAAGCCAACATAAATGCAGCCGACACAATTACATCCACCGATCTTTGAGGACCGTGTCTCTAATGCAAAAACAAAACAAAAGATAAAATTATTACTTTTTCCCATTTTATCGGGTTTAAATTCACCATACCTTTAGATATGATCTGACTGATAACCACGTTTTGATATTGCCTACTTTGTTGAGCCTAAAATGAGGTATATCCGACTTCCGCGCGCGACGAGATGACGTGAGATGAGAAAATAATTTGGCATATAAAAACCTCTGCAAATAATATTTATTTAGCGTGATCCTTTTCATTTCAATTAATATTTCATTAATATTCCAACCTGCTTGAAAGTTCGTTCGGCTACGGATAAGAGGAAAAAAAAAAGCATGCTTAAACAAAAATTATTCAGTTTAGCTGCCAAAACAACCGTTCGAGTCCTAAATAAAATAATCACAAAATATATTTATTTAACCCTATAAGTGTGGAAATAATAGTCGTTACTTAAGAGTGCTTCCAATGCCGAGAAACATCAACGCGACAACCAAATCCATCGTGGAATTTCCACAGTTTTGGATCTCTTCGGATTGCGTCGTTAGCGTGTCGTGAATACGTAAAGCTGCGGGTAAAAATGCTACCATCGTTGCAAACCCGAGACCCGCGACCAAGTAATCGGTGCCTATTGTGGTGTTATCGACTCGTTGAATGATTACAGAACAGATGTCGAGCACGGAAAAGTCAACTTTATGCACTTGTTTTCCTTCCCAAATGGTGCAACTGACTAACAATTTAAAAAAAAGTCAAAAACAATAAGAAATTATTAAATTTTTGATGTAAAATATATTTTAAAAAAACACCTTTGTCTGAAGTAGGTAGTGTCGGTGCTGGAACAGTTGCAACTGAATTATTCTAAAAAAAATTAATAAAATTAAATAAAATTAAACAAAAAAGACAGAAAACGCTGTAAATTACCTGTAATTTCCATCCGAATGGATCTTCATTTACAAGACCTTCGTCAGTTTCCATATTAGAGCTGTAACTATTATCACCCTCCGTATTAGTCGTCATAACCCAGTCACCATCACAAGTCTGTTCCTGCAAAAAATTCCAATTTATAATAAATTCCGAGTTTCCATAACCAAAATCTCTTCGATTACTTTTAGCGGAGTATTTGGCGATGTTGTATCGGCCTCCGATTCGCACGAACTGTTGCAAGAGCTATCATTTTGACGACCATTTTGAGAAAATGTTATTGAACGAGGAACACGACGTCTGGTCAAGCACCGTCTTGTATCAAAATTAACCTGCCTAGTCTAAACAATAAAAAAAATTAATTAAAAAATAAATAATTAATTAATTAAACCAATTTCTACTTGTTTCAACAATGTGTTCTTGTTAACTTCAATGTCGGAAGGCAACAAATCGGTCTCAACATCCCCAGAGCTGATGTCCTGCACAGCGCTGTCGTTCCGCGTGTCCATATCAGACTTATCATCAGATCCAACATGAGCTGCTTGAGGACTCGACTCAGAGGTTTTGAACATAGTACCATTACTGTCCTGACACTTATTGATTTTTTCAAGCTTTTCTTCGCACGATGTTTCGTTCCTTCCGATCTTTTTCTCGATTTCTCGCTTAATTGGTTTGATGTTGTGACTATTGCTGGATGTTTTCTTATTGCCCAGGCTGTCGTCGCCGAAATAAAACGCAAAAGGAAAACTCGAACACGACGAACGTTCGGTCGAACCGGTTCCAGATGCAGATTTAGATGATAATTTCTTTTTAACGCGTTTTCTGAAATTAATATTATTTCAAATCATAAAAAAATAATTTTTTTAAATTTTTTTTATTCGGATACCTTTTTTGTTTCGCTCTACAAGGTCGCCTCTCGCTCGTGAGGACGGTAGCTACCACTTGAGAATGCATCACCCCCAAAATAATCATTAAAACAATGGGCAAAAGAATTTCCACAAGACTGATATCCTGCAATGCAATTAAAAATAAAAACAAATTAAAAAAACAAACAAGTTTTTCCAAATTTTTTACTTGATTGTCCAAATTACTATCTTTAGTATTGATGGAATGAAAGAAATAGGTAAATGTGTTGCAAAATTGCAAAATGTAAATAATTAATAAAAGAGAAGAAACCCAAATATTCGTTTGTCGTTTCCACCTGAAATAATCAACTTCAAATTTAATTATATTTTAATATATCACAAACTTAAGCTTACCAGTTAAAATATAATGGCAAGAAAAGCACACGTACAATTCCTCTTTGAGCAGCAACGGTAGCGCCATAATGCGGTTTAGCTTTTGGAAATGTCGATCCTAAAATTTGAATAAAATAAACAAAAAAATTCGAGTAAAAAATTTGAATTTTGATATTTTTATTTAAAAAAAACTAAATTTTAATAAATTAACAAATCAATTGCTCATGTTTAGGTAGCTAACATGATTTCAGCATGCGATTTCGTACATACAAACTGCGAAACAAAAAAATGTGTTGATATTTAAAATAAAATGAAAAACATCCAATTACCTCGCACTAGGTCTAAATCGATGAGCTCCGTTTTCAAGCGCGCTGTTTTTTTTGGTACGTTTCCAAGACCCTGAAAATGAGAGCAACAGCGTTAAGTGTCAACAAACTATGCAATCTCAAATATATTTATTTTTTACCCTCAGTATTCTCTGCTCTACTGTTTTCTCCCACATTTGTGAATCATAAGTGCCAATCTAACGAGGAAAAGAGCAATTAGTAAATAATTCTCGTAATCATATCCGCGAGTTTTGTTTTGTTTCTCACCTTCCTTTGATACCAAATGAGTGCGGAATTCAAGGACATAATGAATAAGGCGTGGATTGACTTCTAATTTGACCGTTCAGCCATTCGAAGTGATTAAAATTTGTTTTGTTGTTCATTCATCAAATCTTTCAAAAATTTTCAATCAGTTTTGACAAAAAAAAAAGGTAATTTCCCCATCCCCCCTTCAACACACGTTACAAATTAAACTTAAGTTGTTATTAAAATTGAAGTTTGGTCCACCTGTCAATCGATAATCAATTAAAATTTGACAAATTTGACAACATCAGCTGATTGACCGCTGGTGTCGAATGAAAAGAAAAGAAGATGCTGCGCCATTTTGAAAAAATTGAAAGCGCGATTCTTATTAGTTGTTTTTATAGTCAAAATAAACCTTGAAATAAACAGTTTTTGGGTGAAAGTTATTTCAAAAATATGCAATAAATATAATAATAAAAATTTTAAAACAAATTGATTAACCCAACGAATTAATTTATTTCAATTAAAAATGTATTTTAAAATTTGCGCGTCACCCCGGTACTTCAACTTTCCAAAATGGCTGCAGAATGTTGTTACTTAAAATCGCATTGGATTTATCATAAGAAATATCATTTATTTTAAGTAAGTATTCCGACAAAAATCAACATTTTATTTCATTTTATATTATTCGGTACGAATATTCTTTTTTTTATAGAGTTTTTTAAAAAAAACTTTTATCCAAAATTTGGTCCAAAAAAAAAACGAAAAAGAAAAGTGCTCAATACAGGATATCGTGAATAATCATTCATTCCAATCCGTAATGTCAAGGACTAAACGAAATGTGGACTTTAAAACTGAGTATTTATCGCGGATTATAATATTATTATTAAGCTCCGCCCGTCCGGTTGGCTTAGTCATTAATCACATACCATTATAAAGTTTGTGTTTACTGACCGAAATAATAATACTGTGTATTCACGTTTCGCAAGAACCTTGACCAAGATCATTGTGAGCTATATTTGGTAGTGCAGAGAAGCATTTTATGAGGAATTTATCACGTGTAATCGAAGCATTTGTGCTCGTCTACAAGATTTGCCCACTTCTTTGTTCGTACATCTTACTTAAACAAAACAAAAAAATATTATCACGTGCAAAGATCGAGATAAAATGATTCGATTGAAATGTGGACGGAAACTACTTAGTGAACTTGTTTGAAATGCGAGTTTGAAAAGTGAAGCGGTTCAAGTTGACTGACCAAGCATTCATTTGTAATGTCCATCCGTCTTTATTTTTATGCTTTTGTAGTTTGCTTTAGCAATGTTTCAAATTCACTCTTGAATTTCAAAAGAATGAGTTGTTATTAAGTCCATGCTGTGTATTTTTTTTATTTTATTTTAATTTATTTTTTCATTCTGTAACCAGATTGCACCTTTTCACCTCTGGGACACTGAAGTGTAATGTGGTTGGCAAGGCCTTTGCAACTTGGTTCATTTTTTATTTCCATTGCTTATCGAGGTAAGAATTGAATATTTAAAAAAAAAAGAATTTAATTTAATTTGATTTAATTTAATTTATATTTTAGGTGTTTTTGTTTGGCTGTTACTTTTGTGCGTAATTAGAGAAGCGTTCCCTCGACATTTGAAGGCTTTAAACGTCGAGAAACACGTTGAAAGTAAATCAAATATGTTTTTTGTGAATTGGAGCGAGTCTGCAATTACCAACTTCAGCTCCTGGGATCCAGCAGACGCTGTAATTAATAGTGCAACGACCTTAAGTTCACCTCAAATTAACACCTTTGCAATTAGAAAGCGAAGGAAAAATGTTTTAAGGAAAAAAAGAAGCGAGGATTCATCGAACCCTTTCGTCACGATCAATTATCGATCGTCCGAGCAGCCACGAGTTAACACAGTTCACCATTCACCGACATCGACCGAGAGTTCAACTTTAGTCACTTCTTCCGTAGCTCACATTCGATTACGAACGTCAACGGCAACTGCGCTAACGACCAAGGAGACTAATTACGCCGATCCTTCCGTAACGAAAGAAGAACCCGTAACCACACCCACTTATGCAATTGTGTCCAACACGAGTGAATTTAGTGAAATTTCAACGTCAGTGACCGAAAACACTGTTGAAAACAAGTTACTCGAAAAAATTACTGTTCCTAATATTAGATTCGATGATAACGAAACTAGCGTTTCGGAAATCACGTGGCACGACTCATTCGCGGGGGATTTCGATGACGCATCGAACACATCAAACACAACCGAACAATTAGAATCAAATTCTGTTTTTGATGCAACAAGAAAGAGCGTTGTTGGACCAACAACCGAATTTATAAATAACATTTGGCATCCGCCGCTTTCGTCGAACAGTGCGGACTCCATAGCGTTTAATCCGACGGTCGAGGGCGTCAATGGCGGGCGCGATCTTCTCGGTATTGGTGCGATTGTAGGAATAATACTGGGAGTTTTACTTCTAGTCATTCTGGTTGCAGGTATTAAAAATAATATTTAAATTTTTAATTTGTCACTTTGTGCGTGCATCGTGACTGTGCAGAAAATTTCGAAAAATTGCATCACTTGCAATTAGAATTATGTGGAACACCTGTTTTTATTTTTCCCACGTTTCAAATCACACGGATTATTTTAATTTTTTTTATTTTTATTCAAGGCATATTCGGATTTCTAATTTATCGCAAACGATTAAGACCTTTATCCGAAGTTAAATTCCCAACGGACAATTGTGGATATGTGGACGACACTTTACGAGTGAGCTATATGAATAATCACGTAGAATTACCAAAAGTAATTAGATATCTCGAACTAAAACCTGTGTCTAATGATTTATTTTTTTCTTTCTCTCGCTGTCTATTCTAGGAAAACTCGGAAGAAATGTTCTCCCTGGACAACGATTCGTTTCTCAATAGCTTGGAAGCAATGACCTTACAAAATTACTGGGCGGAAGACGCTAAGAATACAAAGGTGTAAATTTGAGGTACCAGATTGAAGCACCAACAGATATTGACCTCAAACTGTGATCATGTGTGCGAAGGATATTAAGCTTTTGAGTATTTTATTTCTTTTGCATATTTCGCACGGCTAAGCAGAAATACCAATTTTTTTTTTAAAAATATTTTTTAGTTTCATTAATTTAATTATTTTCATAATGTAAGTACTGGATTAATTCTGTGATACATAGGATAATTCTAATTTGTACGCATAATGTGTGTGACTTATTGATCTCGTAAACAAAAAATCAATGTAGTTGTGAAGAATTTTAAATACGTGCTAGCAAATGTATTTTAGTTAAATACGAGTTTGCTTCCACTTACATTATACAGCTGGTTTAGTAATGCATTTGTATTTTTTTTTTCCTTCTGTTAACTCAGGATTTTTACTCAAGATTATGTTTTAATCTTAAATTGTATTTTTTGTATATAAACTGCGACTAAATTTTGATATTGCCACCGATTCAAAATTCTAACATTTGATAAAATAGAGCTTTTATTAAATGTTTACATGGGAGTAATTTCATTAATTGGCTAAAACGAATTAAATTTTCAATGCCAAATTTTTACCATTTTCTATGAAATAATTTAGAGCACGTTTTCATTCTTTTGTAACTTTTTTAGATCACGTGATTAATAAACTCGAGTCGTTTAAATTTTCCTCATTTAATCCTCAAACAATTTTTCCTGAAGATTTTGGTACGTTTTCCTCGCTGGATGGTCATCAGCCGGACGATTTATCGGAGTCCAAATCGGCTCGCCAATGAACAATCTCATAGCCTTAATGTAATTCTAAAGTAAAGCAGTTTTTACGCCAGATTAGAGAATATTCAAGAACAAACACCAAATCACTCGTTACGTTTTTATCGAGAGTAAATCTGTGGTAAATCCCAGCAGGTAAAACGATCAAATCTCCTTTTCGTACTTCGATTCGAATCCACTTATCGTTCGTGTCCCGAACATCGAAGTAACCGCTGCCTGCCAACACCAGTCTTATCTCTTCGTCAGAATGCAGGTGTTCTTGGAAAAATATTTTTATCTTCAAAACAAAAATGATTAAATAAATTTCAGACTTTTTTTTTGGTTTTCCTTAAATTTAGATTACTCGTTCGTCGTAGTTGGCTAATTTTTCGGGCGATATTTCAATCTCGTCTTGATACGTGTAATTGCGCTGTTTGCGTAGTGTGTCCAGTTTGCCATCATTTAAGCAATCAACGTCCAGCTGAAATGCCCGTGACGGAATTTCAAGTGGTTAATATTCACGTGTTAAAAGTTAATAATTGTACCTGCCAATACAAAACCCCGCTTAACTTCTTCAGCTCATCCAAAGTGATATACTGCGGTGGATTTAGATGGTGTTCAGCCCTTTGGTCGTCGTTCGAATCGTCCATATACCACACTTTAACCATTTTATATCGTGTGATTTTATGTACGCAACAAGTGGGCAAGGGCTACACTTCACCAGCCTTAGATTTCAGGCGTAGAAGTTACTTATATAACCCTTGTTTTTATCAAATTAATTACAACTGCTGACCTCTATCGATAAAAAAGAAAAATTGTTTTAAAAGTTAAAACTCCAGTCGTTTATGATTTTCTGAGAAGCGAAAGAATACCTTTGGGATGGCCGATCACCGTCCGACAACCTTGCTGGAACAATAGTACTTTCGTAGGCGTGTGAGCATACGTCCACGGAAGAATTATTGTTTAAGACTAAATCGTTTTACATTTTTATTCTTTTTGCGAAGTAACCGTTTTTAATCGAATTGAGTCCAATTGAGTCCAATTACATCATTTACGGTAACAAATTTCATCCAATTTTCTCAATTGCGAAACAGCTTAAAAGGATGTTACCAAGAAATTTGAAAATTACATTTCTAGTCTACTTGAGATGAGATTGACGCTTATTGTCGAAAAAATATATTTTTCGTTTCAATGAGAATTAAATTCGTAAATTACAATTGTAATTAAATACAACATTACGATCTCTCAACAACTTGTTTTCAAAATACATATTTTCTAAGAATTTAATTATCTACTTGCAATTGAACTTCGAACCACTGTCATTTAATCAAACACCAGATAATTAATTTTCAGTTTTAAATTTTAACATAAACTTCTCGCTCAAATGACATCATAAAATTCATGCGGTCATCTACATTGAATTCCTGGATAAACCTAGTTTCACCACTTTCCCACTACGGTTTCAAGGCTATACAAACAAACAACCACCGCTTTACGAATGGCTGTTGTATTCTTCAAAACCAAAGCCAAACAAAGCTGAAATTAGGTACGCAACTTACTAATAACCATATACAACTTTCCTTACAATTAAATACCAAATGTACATCACGTAACTATCATCTCTAACACTCAAGGGCAAAAGCGGATACAAGAAGTTATGCAATAGCATGAACTAAACACACAAAAATAGAATTAAAAATTTTTACCGTCAAGTAAATAAAATTTATCAATCATGGCAACTAAAAAGTGAAAAACAGCCACGTTACACTGTGATGAACCGATTGACAACGAGTGTCGTCACTGGAATTTCGGTGATGACCTTATTTCGCGTTTCTCAGGGAAGGGTCATTTCTTCTCCAAGGTGCCCACCTGTGCAAAACACAGTTATACCCAACTCGAGCGAATCTAAATAATTCGGGCGAGACAAAAACGCGACAACATCTGAGTGTGACAAACAGGAATCAAGGCTGTTTACTTGCATCCGTTGTTGTTGTTTGCATTTTATTTTATCTGTTACCACAGAAACGACGTTATTAATACAGTATTTTATTAATTCAGGAAACAAATATTTTTATTTTGTTTATATTCTCGTTGCAGTTCAGCCATGCTTCTTCACACATGTTTATATGTATTACTAACGCTAACAGTTACGCATCAATATTATAATCGGCGTAACAAATGCCGAGAAACGCTACGAGGAGGCTCAAATGACACTTACCAAGCGTACTGCCTTCGAAACAACTACCTGGGCTTGGAGTACCTTCATGAAAACACCACCCGATTGAGTATCAGTAAAAACAACGTGACAGTCTTAACCGGTGCACCGTTTCGAAATCTATCGAACCTCGTCATCTTAGTTCTCCAAGAGAACAATCTAAACGCACTGAACAACGACGCATTTCAAGGATTACACAAACTGAAACAACTCGTGTTAAAAGATAACAGGATAAAAAGCCTCGACAAAGACGTGTTCAAGCCCTGTCCACTCCTCGAATCAATCGACTTTTCCTCCAATTTTGTTATAAGATTGACCACCTTTGCCAAGGCCATGGCTCCATTAATGCAATTGCATCGTGTGACATTTGAGGAAAACGTTATACTCGAAACGATCACCGAGAATGACCTCAGACCTTTAAACGAGTCAAACATAACCCACTTGAATCTTGAGCAATGTCAACTAAGAAATATAGGCAAAGGAGCGTTTTCGCACCTCCGAAGCCTAAATCACTTATCATTTTCGACAAACCCCTTACCGGATGACCAAATTGCAAATGCCCTGCATAACATCTCGACGGAACTCGTTTCGCTGGACATAGCCAGCATGAAGTTCACCGAAATCCCATCCAAGACACTGCAAGCTTTGACCACAACCAACATCCGGAGTTTGAACATGAAAGACAACCGCTTCCTGACCATCGTGCAGGGATCATTTCCGCCCGTGAAAACTCTACGTGAACTTAATCTAAGGCAATGCGACATAGAAGCGTTTCAGGGATTGATATTCGCAAATTTGACGTCGTTAGAGGAACTTGATTTGAGTTATAATCGATTGATGGGGATCCCAAGTGCAGTTTACACGTTGAAATCACTCAAAATATTGAATATGAATTACAACCAAGCGAAGACAAAAAATATGCAGTTTAGTTTGGGGCATTCTAGGTCTGAGGCGCCCAAATTGGTCCAACTGGTCAATCTAGAAACACTTTATTTGAACTACGTTGCCATAGGATCTCTATTGCGGTTCGATCTCTTCGGTTTGGTTAATTTGAGATCACTTTACTTGAAAAACGGCCTGCACGAAATCGCAGAGTTTTCTTTCGAGACGTTGGTCAATCTCGACAAGTTGGATCTTTCGGAAAATGCAATCTTGCACATTCCTCCAAATCTTTTCAAGGGTTTATCCAACCTCACTCACTTAGAGTTGCGAAGCACGGGTCTGTCACTTGACCCGAAGGATGTGCATTTCCAACACACCCCCAATTTAAAAATTCTGAATTTAGGGTTTAATAAACTGAACCTGATCCCGCAGAGAGATATCGAAATCCTTAAAAAATTAGACCTCTTACAACTGAGAAATAACGCCATTATTCCATGGCACGAGCCGATTGCTTATGGGAAAAATTTAAGCCTAAGATCCATCGATTTAAAGCTAAATAACTTGGATCAAGTGACTCCTGCAATGATTCGAGATTTCAGTCTGTTTGACATCATCGATATTTCGATAAACCCTTACAACTGTTCAAAATGTGCCACGTACGACCTCGCCAAATGGCTCAATTCGACTAAAATCGAAATTCTGAACGCAGAGTACATGAAGTGCACGAACCCGAAAGAAATGCGCGATATGCCAGTTTTGGGTGTCCCGCTGTACGATTACTGCGTAATTGATACAATATCGCAAGTCATAGCTATATCCACGAGTCTTTCGGTAATTTCTATCGTAATTATTGCCTGTGCTGTCGTCGGGTACCGTTTCCGATGGTATTTTCGTTATTATTGGTTTCTAACACGCGCCAGAGTCAAGCGAATGAAATCCATCTCGGCAGCGGACAATTTCCAGTACGATGCGTTCATTTCGTACAATGCGCACGACCAGGAGTGGTTGGTCACGAACCTCCTGCCGAAACTTGAATCGGAAGAACCGAAATTCAAAATATGTCTGCACGAGCGCGATTTCGTAATAGGAAAAGAAATAATAAGCAATATCGTTGAATCTATTGACAATAGTCGTTACATAGTTCTGTTGTTGTCGAATAACTTCCTGGCCAGTCATTGGTGTACTTGGGAAATGAACATGGCGCAGTTTATGTCTGTGGACGGTTGTAGAGATGCGCTTATATTGATTATGATGGAGCCGATAAAGAGGAAAAAAATGTCGTCTACTTTAAAATATTTAATTAAAACTAGAACGTATCTAGAATGGAGTGATAACGTGCAAGGGCAGAAATTGTTTTGGGAACGGTTAAAATTTGCTATGCAACGACCGACCTATCAAACCCAACCGCCAAATTTAGTTTAAGTTGTTGCCGTTGTGTCGAAATAACCTGTTTATAAACTCGTTTTAAAAGCAAATGAATTGACACAAAACATTTTTACACCCATTTCTGATTTCTTGATTTTGTGTTCAATATTTGAATATCGTGTAAAGAAAAAAAATCGTAATTATTGCAGTTTTTGTTTTCAAAAATCAATTGCAATTGTTGTACAGTAATAAAATAAATTATTACTGTTCACTATTGACTGCAAATTAATCTGTTATTTGAAAAACATTATATGATGAGAAATACCTGTAAATATGCTACTGAGAACTTCTGAGTCTTATCTTTTTAAGTTTATTTTAAAACAATAAATTTTTATAAGTTAAATTATACGCAAGCTGCGTTTTAGATGTTTAAAATTTTCTTGTAAAAATAATCATTTACACACGTGTTCACATAGATCATTTATACAGATATCGAGAGCCCAACTACATTAACTGGAGAAAAAAAAAAACACAAACAAGTTTATCAGCTTTTTCCAAACGGTAAATTGCAGATAACAGTTAGCATTTCGCCAACAAATTGCGTCTACAAATCAAATGATCTTTTCATCCCAATGCCATTATTATTGATTAACGGTATAACAAGTAATGCTATTTTTTTTATCGTTATTTAAATTCTGTAAAAATCTTTGACAGTGACACAAATAAGTTTAAGGTCATCTACTTTTCGGAACATGTGATCATCAATCTCACAATTTCAAACTGCAATCGGTAAATTCAATCACAAATTTTTAGTTTTTGGACAACTTAGTTGCTACAAAATGGATGTCAGCAAAAATGAATATCAATACCACCCCGAGTCATCATTTGACAGTTTGTACGCAGCAATGGGTGTAATGTCGCATTCAGTGGGCAGAATTTCATCATCAAACAATAATTCCTGCTCTTTTTGCCAAAAAGAAACGCAGGAAAAACACCACGAATGCTGTGGTGTAGACAGCGTTACGAAAAAAGATCACGAAGAGGGCAACAAAAAAGTCAGTTAATATATCAATTTATATCAATGAACTTCTTATCTTTATAAACTGTTCATTTCTTTCAGAACAAATGGTTAAAAAAGCAATGGATAATTCTAGCAACAAGTATGTTAGGGAATTTTGGCTGTGCAGTGTGTGTTTCTTTGCAAGCTCCATTTTTTCCTGCTGAGGTTTTTGCATTTTCTTATAAACTTTGTACAAAGAAATTTACTGAAAAATACTTATCTGTATTTCTAGGCTGAAAAGAAAGGTGTTACACCCACAGTCTATGGATTTGTTTTTAGTGCCTTTTCACTAACCGTGTTCTTCTTAGCACCGTTCTTTGGAAAATATGTAATTATTTCGTTATGTTTATTATTAGTATAGACAATTCTTGTGTGTAATTATATCACGAGTGACAACTGAATTATCTTTCTATTTCCTTTTAAATTTTTGTATTTTTAGACCGGAAAAATTGGACCTCGATTTATGATGAACGCTGGGATTTTTGTTACTTCCAGTTGTTGCATTTTATTTGGGTACGGTAATCTAATTAACCCTCTTAATTTGTTTTAAAATATACCACTAATTAAATTTTTTTTTTGGTTTTTAATTTTTAGGTTGCTAGATAAAATTCAATCTAGAACTACATTCACCACACTTGCTTTTTTAGTACGAATTGTAGAAGCAACGGGGGATGCTGCATACCACACTGCAAACTATTCAACAATGGCAGCAACGTTTCCATCAGACATAGGAAAAGTTTTTGTAATGAAAGCAAAATCTATATTCGTAACTGCATTAATTTATTCAGAAAAATGTAGGCTTTCTTACGTGCTGCGTTTGGATTAGGTCTTATTGTAGGGCCTACGATAGGTGGAGTCTTGTACCAAGTAATTACAGCACATAAATTGATGATTGCGATCAAAATATAACACAATTTTCCTACCAGGTGGGTGGATACACACTACCATTTGCTGCTATGGGAATTACTTTGTTATTAGTATCTATTTTCAGTACAATTCTATTTTGGAATGAACCTGGTAAAGTATTAATCAATGAGATCACATTCATATCAATCATCTATACAAAGAGATTTGAACGTTACTAGATTAGAAATAATTTCGATTAAAACAAACCTTAAATCATTACCATTAAATTAAACTTAACCCAAATTTGAAAATTATACACGTTTTAAACGTTTCACACAAACAAAATCCACGATTGTAACAAACACACCGTGAAAATCGTTAGTGCCCAAAACCAAAACACATTTTTTTTACAATTTAGGTGATGTAAATTTAGAAAACTCAGACTCAAGTATTGTAAAAGCATTACGCATTCCATCCGTATCAATATCAATGATAGGCGTTTGTTTTGGCGCACTAAGCATTGGATTCTTATCAGCCACCTTAGAACCTCATTTGAGGCAAGTGAGTATTTCTTGTCCAACTAACATTCTTAATTCTTACAGTATTTTCAAAAACATAATTATTAGTTCAATCTAAATGCAATTGAAGTTGGATTAGTATTTGTGATTAGCGGAGGAATTTTTGCCAGCACCACTGTATTTTGGGGTTGGTTGTGTGATGGAAAGGTTTGAATTACAATTATTATACACTGCATATTAAATTGTGTAATAATGTATTTTAATCAATAGGTTCCTCCTAAACTGCTAATAGCAATCGGTGCATTTTTTATGTCCGTTAGTTATGTGTTAGTTGGGCCGTCACCTTTTCTGCCATTTGATAGGTAAACATTCAATTACTTCCTGTTAAACTTTGTTTACTTACTTAATTTTGTAGCTCATTAGTATTGGTCATAATAGGCTTAACTTTTAATGGATTTGGATTAGGAGCTGAACTGTTGGCTTCACATATTGATGCACTTAAACAATCCATGTAATTCCAATGTTAAACGAAAAATTACTTAAAAATAAGATTTTTTATCAATAGGCTCAATGGCTTTAGCAAATCGTACCAAACCTATGGTATGATCTCTGGCGTGTGGGCTGCATTTTTTCAATTAGGGTTAGTATTAATAAGTTATTTAACTGTTGGAATATTTTTAATACTTATATTTTAATTGTTATTGTTACAATTTAGAAATTTTGTAGGACCATCAATAGGAGGTGTTATGTTAGATCAAATTGGTTTTAGAGACGCTACCCTGGTTCTGCTAGGCCTTCAGCTAACATTGGTTAAGTTTTTCAAAATATTTTGAAATATTAATATTTTCATTTATTCTCATTTTATTTCTTTTGTAGATGATGATTAATCTTATATATTACTTTCTGCTTGAATATCACACGACCCCAATTGCTGATAATGAAAAAAGCCTCCTCCTTACTTAATTATAGAAATAGGCACATACATAACGTATAAAGCAGAAATACACATCATCACATGTGTTTTAGTATCAATCAATTGATACAGGATTTAAAAATCAGAAAAAAAACATCAGAGATTTTCTTACAACGTTTGGAAAGCAAAAAACTGCTGAACACTGCACATGTTAATGTAAATATTTGGTTTATTGAATGTACGATTTTGTAATTTTATGATTTGTATTAATCTAAAATTCAATGATTTTTATGCCCTCAAATTCTATCGCATGATTTGGTATTTATTTCATTCTAAGATTTTAAAAATAATTACATCAAGTGATACAGACAAACTGTTTAGAAGGGAAAGTATCTACAAGAGCTAATTAACTTAACATGCATAATTAGAGCTACCATACTCAAGTTGTACAAGATCTAATTAACAGGCATAAGTGTTGGAAGTCAAGACACGGTACAACAATCGTATGACAAGAATTACTAAGTGATTTATTCAGAAACTAAAATGGCTACTTCGCGATGATTGGCTACTGCACAAAACGTTTGGTGGACGTCATATTGTCCAATCCCACGTCCCGAATAAGCGCCTCCTAGCGACGTATAACAGCTACCATAAATCGTGCACAAGAACTAGTTAACACGCGTACCATAAAGGATTAGCCTGAGAAACAAATCTGTGTAACTGCTAAAAAACGAAAGAGCGCTATCACTAATAGACCTGAAAACTGTTCCCAAATCCATAAGGTGTTATACTAAAACAGCATATTTTTACCCTATCTCTCAAAAGGTTAAATAAACAAATTAGCACCTAGACTCTGAAATAAACACATTAGCACCTAGACTCTGAAATAAACATTAATACCTTGACAGTGAGTCAAACACATAATACATTGGACACTGAAATAAACACATAATACATTGGACACTGAAATAAACACATTAATACCTTGACAGGGAGTCAAACACTAATACCTTGGCGCTGATATAAACACAATAATACCTTGATAGTGAGTCAAACACAATAATACCTTGACACTGAAATAAACACGATATTATTGATGATATGATGATTGAGCAATGATCGCGCGCAGCCGTGACATTCGAAATGATTACTCGGACAATTGATTCACTTTGAGCAGGGTTCACATACATGGTAACTCCATCTTTAGAGGAACCCATGGCCGCATGGAGTTTTCCTAACACAAGACTTAGCGCCCCCGCAGAGTGTAGGACCGTCAATGAATTGCTTTCGAGATTTTATCTTTCGCCTTTTCCAAAATCTCCTGTCACAAACACTCAATTGATTATATCCTACCAAATTAACGGTTCAAGAAAACAATTTTGTGTGTAGTTCCCAGCTGGGATTGAACCCAGTTTTTCCCAGATGCTAAACCAGATGCTCTTACCACTAAGCCACCAAAAACTACATAAAGCTCATCTTTACAAATGGCTTTTAAACATTCAACTAGGTTATATTATTTTATTATATAACAAAAAAAAAAATTTGTGTGTAGTCCCCAGCTGGGATTGAACCCAGTTTCTCCCAGGTGCTAAACCAGATGCTAAACCAGATGCTAAACCAGATGCTCTTACCAATAAGCCACTTAAGACTACATCAAGCTCAGCTTTACAAATGGCTTTTAAACATTCAACTAGGTTAGGTTGGTTAGGTTTTTTTAACTAAATGAGATTTGATTGTTAACTTCTGGAAATGAAAACCGAATACTGGCCACTGGTCTCTGGTTGTTGATTCTGTTCTGCTACATTTTTTATAAACAATTTCTTTAAAACTCCAACTAGGTTGATTAATTTTTTTATTATAGGTTTTTAGAAGAAGAACTCCAAATTAACTCTTTTCAAAGTCGATAGATTTTCCTAAACAATGCCAATCGTCATAAAATGTAGCAAATAATAATAATATTTAATAACAATAAGGAATATCAAAATTGATAATTCTTCAAATTACGAAACATAGTAATGCTTCATAACATAATTATTTTAAAACCAGGAAAATTTTTTTTATATTTATTTTTTTTGCAATTTCGAGAAAACAATTTTCCTTCGCAACATTTTGACCACATTTCTTAATTAGCAATGCGTCAAAATAAGTGCTGCTGTATGAACATCTCTCTCCTACCTAAGGAATACCAGATATACCAAAATGGGACTCTTTCCACC